>PVIJ01002310.1:0-79956 GCA_004024925.1 Scalopus aquaticus
AATAGCCTTCCTATATGCAAACACCCAATCTGAAGAAGAAATTAAGAAATCCATCCCCTTCAAAATTGAAACCAAAAAATTCAAATATCTAGGAATAAATCTAACAAAAGACATAAAGGACTTATACAAAGAAAACTACAAAACTCTGTTGAAAGAAATAGAAGAAGACACAAGAAGATGGAAAGGCATCCCCTGCTCACAGGAGGCTTTTCAATCCCCCTCTTCTCTGAGCTTAACATTTTCTACAGCTGGAGAGCTTCCCAGTGCTCCAGAACCAGAAGTGCAACATGTATTCTACAAAACCACTCTTTCTTGACTTTCTAGCTACTGCCTATGACTTTACCTCCTTCCTAGTCACATTCACCTTTTACTGTGTTCCCTGCAGGTAACTGAGTACTAAAGACATTGTTTCTTGAAATGTTTTATGCCACTCCTTCCCTTCATTTTCTCATTGAAATTGTTCAAGGTCTGTTCAGCTCTTGCCCTGTCAACTGCTGTTGACTCATGGGGTACTTTTTACATCTTTTCCCCTTCTCCAATCTATCATGCACACCATTTCCAAGTGATTCTTCCTAAAATATAGCATCATCACACCAAACCTTACACAAAACAATGATAGCCTTTCTTGACACTCCAGTGCCTACAGAATCAATTCAGTTTTAGTTTGGCATTAAATACCACATGCAGCTATTCTAGACTTGGTCTTAGTATTTTTCCATTTCTTCCCTTGTAATTCTCCAACTTTTAAATATATTTAAGAGGTATGTAAATCATGAAATTATGGTGTTATAAAAACATGATAAATATTGTAATCATGTTTACTTGCATTTGCCATCAGCATTAACTTTTAGGAGAATTCCCCACACAGAAATTATACAACTTCTCATAGAACTATGGCAACTATAGTTATCAATTACTTGTGACCGGCTGGTTGCTTTCCCACATTCATCAAAGCCTCTGATATGGAGTTATGGTTTTTAATGTCACCTCAAGGGTTGCCATTAATCTGGTGATTTTGACATCCAAGAGGATATGACCCACCTAACACCTGTCCTGAGCTGATTCCTTGACCTGGTCATTTTTGAGAACAACTTGTTCTCTGCTTCCTCCCTAAATCACCCCTTGTACCTTGATGCAATATTTCCATTCCAAAATTACTGATTTAAGCAGCATTCTCTCAAAAAACTATTCTCCCCTTAGTTTGTTTCTTCAATCACTTTCCAAGGAATGTCATTCATAAGAACTGAACACCTACTCCGTCCTCAAACCATTCATCAAATCAGTAACATTTCTCTGAATGGTCATACTCTTTCTCTCATCTCCTGCTGCATTGCTCTTTGCTTTTTCTACTCCAGCTACACTGACCTTCGTTCTGATCTTTAAATACTTCATGTTCCCTTTTGCCATCCTGCCATAAGACTTTGACTCATGTTCTTTTTTCTTCTCAAAATGACAAATCTTTCCTCTTTTCCCAACTTACTTTAACTTTCATTTGCCCTCTGCTCAGAGATCACTTCTCTAGGGAAGCCTGCTCTGACAATGATGACTCAATATTTTGTGCTTTCATAACACCGTGTACCTTTCCCCTGCAGCACTCATCACAGTTACACTTTTGTATTTATTCATGTAAATATTTTATTCATAATCTTAAAAGAGTAAAATCCCTAAGGAGGCAGATACCACATCTATTTTCACAGCATCATAGACAATAATTTAAAAATATGTGTTGAATAAGTGAATGTATGTGGGTTTGAGAATCTTTTTATTGACAGCAGGAGAAGGTTAACTACTGGAAGAAGAAGGGTGTTCAGCTGTAGAGTAGTGGGGAGGGTGAAGGTATTATGAGATGCTGTCCAAGCAGATCAATATATCCACATTATCCTATTTCATCCCTGAGGGAAAACAATGGAGAAGATGTAAAAGAGAAGATACAGCTCTTGATGAGAAGATATACTATAATTAAAAGGGGAGGAAGTTTTCAGACAAATATCCCTGAAAACATACCTGCTGTCAGAGGGCATATCTCTATCTACCTACCTACCTACCTACACAAATAAGACAAAATGAGATGTTCAGAATAAACAGCAACAGTACAATGTAGCACTAAATTTCAAGAGTCCAAGAGTTACAAGTAAGACCAATGAATAGACTAAGACAGATTTTAGCCCAGAGATGCACTTCTGACAACAAACAGTAAGGCCTTCCTCAGGAGGTCACACCATATTTTAATAACCAGGGCACTTTGTTAACAAAAGCAGAATGTCCACCCAGAGGGAAGTTTGAAGACAAGCTTAGATGGATCACTGAATTAGATGAAACAGAAAATCTCTTCCAAGTACGAGGGTCAATGAGACTGAACAAGCCACTAATAATTCAGGGCCAGGCATGAAGTGTCGCCTGTATGTGTACTCAGATATGCATGGAACCTTTGCTCCTGCTGGCTTTACAAAGCTTAGATCCTTACTCATTAGGATGGAATGTTAAGATTAACCTTTCTTGCAATTGTTAAAGTTGGCATATACTACATATGAATTATTTTTCTTTTTAGCTCTTGTGTTGAATTTTTTTGTTAGCTTTACACACACACACACACACCCCTTTGAACATTTCCAGCATCCCAAACAGTGGCCCAAGTCAACATTTTTCCTCCAAAGTATCTGCTATTCTCATTTATCATAAATCAGTTTTGTCTGTTTTTTATATTTGATATATGTGAACATACAATGTGCACTCTTGGCCTATATTGTGTTCAACATTCTGACTGCCTGGTTTATCCACTACACTGCATGTAGTAGGGGTTCATTCCCATTCTTGTAGTGTTGCATTTCACTGAGTATTCCATAATTTATCCATTGCTGTGTTGGTAGACAACTTGGGCTATTATAACCAAAGCTGCCATGAATATTCTCACACATGTTTTTGATGGACATAAACACTAATACTGATGGCATATAGTCAAGGAGGTGGGGCTGTTGGTCCATAGGTTATATAGATGTTTGGTTCTGGTGGATTCTGCCAAACAGCTTCCAAAGTAACAACTTATACTACCAAAATTAGTAGATGAAAGGTTAAAATAACATATTCATCTATTCATTTAACTTGTTAGTGTGTTGAGGTATACTTACAAATTATTTTTTTTACCCCATTTAAAGCCACTAAGGCTAATCGCTATCTTAGAAATAGAAGATCAGACAAGATTTCTGTCCTGCCTGCTTTCTCCTTACAAAACAGTGAGTACTTAAGCCAAGAGGGAAAACTGTCAACAGAACATCAGATAAATTTAAATGAGGGAAAAAGTGAAACAAGTTGTATTAGCAATATTTTTCATCCATCTCATGTCAAATAATTCATTAAACAGGCATTTTCCTCTCACCCAATAATTTAGAAAATATTTATTTTTTAATCAATGGCAGAAGGATAAACCAATGAAGACTCATTGAAGGTCTATCCTGCTACTGAATTATCTGTTGGAAATGTGAAAAGGTCAGATTGTTTTCAACACAGTTAGAGTGAATCTGTTTTTAACCTTGTCACAGACATTTTTTCCCTCTAGATTTTTTTTTTATTTTTGCTGTTGTTGACAATTCCCCCAACATCTCTAAATTTTTTCCATGGGCTCTCATGTCAAAACTAATTTTTCTTAATATAAACTCAAATATGTTCTATTAAAATTCTAGATATTCCATTAAAATTAAGATAACTGTAACTTACTCTCCCAGTAAAACTACTTTTTGAAGATGGAAGCAATAGATTAGTTTTTATTTCAAACTTAAGCTGAGGGTCTTGGTGTAGCTGTAGAATGTCATATCAAAATGAGGTACATAGAAATACCTTCAATCAATTATTCCAAAGAAGTTTTATGACAAAAAAGAGTAAAACATCAAATTGAACATAACTCCAGTATAACTGAGTCAGGCTTTAAAATGTTGAGTACATTGCCCATTTACTGTCTGCTCAGGGCCAATCTCCCTTGCATTTCTCCCCAACCTCCCCTAACTGGGTACCCCAGTTATTGGAATTCACCTTTACTTTCATTGTGGATGCCTTTCTAGTGGATGTAACAGGGAAACACTCTAGAGATCAGTGTCTAAGTAAAGCTTGCAAATATAAAAACTATAGTGTATGCACAGAATCATTTCGTTTTCGGTCTAACAACTTCTGTAGTAATTTTCTGATAAAAGGGTTTCAATCTATATGTTCACCCTATCCAGCAGGGCACTTGGTCCAAACTATGATAAAATACTGGTGACTTTATGGACACACAAGTCCCTATGTACAATGCATATTACTTAGAAAGTGGATGCCATAATAACTAGTTCTCAGAGTGACTGTAAGCACCAAATTAGTACAGAATTGCCATGTTAGAATCAATAGTTTAAAATATTTAACTACCTTGAAAGCTACATATTAAATTCATGACCACTTTTGAGCCCTCCCTCCCATTAAAACTTTTAATAAGAAAAACACACAAATTTATCACAAAAAGTAAAATGAAAACATTACTCAGTTACTAACCATTATAGTTTCAGCATTGATGAGTATCTCTGATGATCCTAAATGAGAGCAATTTATCACCAGGTTTATTGAAATGTTAACACCGGTTGGAGTAGGATCATCAACACTGACTGTTAATGCCAAAAAATATATTTTGCTAGACTTGAAGAATACTCTTGGACCCTTGAGTTCATGACAATTTCATGTGGGTGGAATGAGTTCTGGCTACCAGAGAGAACTCTCAGTACTGGCAGTTGTAATTCAAGTTGGTGTGCAAGGAGTTGCTATTTAGACACTTTCAATGAATCCCTGTCTTTAAAAGCCCAATGTCTTGGGAGTGAAATAGACAAGTAGCCACCACAATATGGCATGATAAGTGAATTAAGGATGTGGGAACAAAAATGAAGAAAACTAAGCAAGAAATAGAAGACTTTCCAAGAATTGATAGAAAATTTGGGGAAGGGAACTCTGAACTGAGGAGCTGAGGAACTATTGTCCTAAGAAGTAAGCTGTGAGCAGCAAGGGATTAATGGGAAATGTGAGGAAACACATGAATTTTCCATCTTAGAACATTCCAATATGTAAAGGGACAGAAAGCTGTACATTTTATATGATCAGGTAAATGGAGATGAAGTGGGAGATGAGTTGTCTTTTTCTCAGAAAACATTCCTCATCAATCCTCTTTGAACATGTGTGCGAACACACACACACACACACACACACACACACACACACACACACACACACACACACACCCCTTTCCTGGGAGGTTAGGAGAGGTAGCAGGACTTAGGTAGAGGGTAAGGAAGGCATGGGGAGTGTAGGGCAATGCAGTTATGCTTTTTTAATAATTTTTTTGACAGCTTTCTCCAATGCCCTCCCTTTAGACCTCTTTCCAAACCATAAAAGCAATTCTGATAGCACGATGAAATCAAATTACTTGAGAGAAATGAGCTGAAGGAGCTTCACTGTTAAGCAATTGCTAGAGCAGCCACTCAGACAATTCTGGCTAAAGGGTGAGTTTCACAAAAGCTAAAACAGGTGAAGTAATAAGAGTGACATTGGCCCCTGCTACTGCAGTGAGCGTGACAGCAGAATGATAAAAAGGGTGTCACTGGCTTCCCTCAGGAGAGCAAAGGGCACCCAGGTAGGCAAGAATGAGTCATCCACAACTTGTTATTAAGATGGTGGAATCTTAGCTGCTGTTTAAAGGACAAGGCAGGTTCTATTGTGTGTACATACACACACCTCAATGGTATATTGATCATATCAACAAGCTGAATAACCACAGTAGATGCTGATAAAATCCTACATGCATCCCCTTGGCATGTGCCATCCTTGCACACCAACTTGAATTACAACTGCCAGTATTGAGAGTTCTCTCTGGTAGCCAGAACTCACTCTGCCCACGTGAAATTGTCATGAACTCAAGGGTCCAAGAGCATTCTTCGAAAAGTGGTTACTAAGAGCTCATGGATCAATTCCCTCCTCCTCACAACCTTGCATAGGATGACACTGGGGCATATGCTTTACAAAGTTGTAGAGCTGCCCAATGAGATTATGATCCAATTGTCCGCAGTGGCAAATTGTTCAACATTGCACTTTTCATTGACTTATTTTATCTGTCTCTTCTCCACTTCTGTTCTCATATAATCTCTCAAATAAATTACTAGTATCCTCACTCTGACCTCTGAACCTGATTTGGGAGGACGCCAAAGTATAACACCTATCAACACATTTTTGTGAGCCTGAGAAAATGAGATATGTCTTATCATGATAGTACTATTTCTCCAAGTTTCCCTAGTTGTAATCTCTGGCATACTTACAGTAAAGAAATCTTTTGTAAATTATTTAATGACATGAGGGAAAATTGTTGAGGACCTCATTAGTTGTCAGAACGAAAGGCACAGTAGCAATTTAATTGGGGAATTATAGAGGTCACATAGACATGTAAACCTGGCCCTACTGGGTAAAAATCTTGGGGGAAAATTTTTTTTTTCTGCTGCTGTGTTGTTTGCATCTGTTGAACAATTGTTATGTACAAGTCACTGCACTTAGCATATACATGAATTATCTCATTTAACCTTCCCAGCTACCCAGTGAAAAGAAATCAGGGCAAATTAGTGGTTACCAAGTGGAAAGGGACCAATAGTATGATGAAAGATAAAACTGGACATTTAGTGGTGAACTCAAAGTAATATAAACAGATGTTGATTTCTAATGGTGCATACTTGAAGCTTATGTAATGTTATAAGGCAATGTCACTTCAATTAAAGAAAAATAGATTGAGGAAGAATGACGATGAGTTGGCCTGTGGATAGACAATGACTGGTGATTTGAAGGTGAAAAATTATTTGGATTTATATTAAATACTCCAAAGTACAGTTTGATCATGCCCTGCAAGCTTAGTCAACTGAACATCAATCAGTAATGCGAATTGGACTAGTACGTCATTGAAAAGAAAGCAATGATACTGCATGTAATCATGGGTAGGCAGGGCTGTCTGAAAAGCCCTGCCACCTTTGGTTTCCACATAAAATATTAATAGCTCAAACTCTGAAAACTCCCTTTGAGTTGCATATAATATTTTCCATTTTATACAAGAGAAAAAGCATCTGTCATAGAACTCAAGAAAGGAGCACGGCTAGTACCCATACTGGTTCTGCCTGATTTCCCTCCACTCTTATACTCACCCTGTGTCTGGCTAATTACTTGATCTCATAACTCCCTGAAATGAATGGAACATGCCATAAAGTTTTTATTTTAGGGATTGTAGTTCTGGTGAAATACTGTTTCAAACTCAAAAAAAAAAAAAAAAAAAAGGAAATCAAAACTCCTACCATGGAGAGTTTGTTTTCAAGTGCCAATCACAGTGCCTCCTGGGCATGCCAAAACCAGCTAGGGAGACTGCTATTCTCTCCTCTTTCTTAGAAGGCAGCACCCAATCTATCATTTAATGTCTTCATTGCAGAGTATGGGTGAGGGTGACCCAGTAAGTCCCAGGCCAATGTAAAAAAAAAAAAAAAGCTGGCAGTCTTGGCAGTATTTTTGCTTCTCAATATTTACCAAAGGTCACCTCTTATCACTTCATTTTTTGGAAGACCTCCATTAGTACCACTTTTTGCTAACTGAAATAAAACAGAAGAGTAGATTTTACTTTTATAACAAAAGCTGAATGCCAAATATAACATCAGTGTTTTGCAGCAGCCCCTATAGAGGCATCGCACAGGCATCAGCAGAGAGGCACCACCACGGCCTTTCCCCAGAACTGCTTTGTACAAGCTGCGCACTTATATCATTCCTGCTTCCACTGAATATAAGTATTATTTGAGGTTTTATTTGTTATCCAGTATGATTTTTTGGGTCTGAGAATACTCTAAAGATTTTTCACATAAAGTAACGGTAATTGCTTCTTTACCATTTCAGCTTACAAAAGGTTTCATAGAAATGCACTTTAGAAATAACAGGGGAAACCTGTACCATAATTTTCCACACAATTGGAAGTTGTAAATTTGAAGCTTACTGGCTCACACCAGATCTTCCGTGATATCACATTTTTCCCCATAGTCCTACCTTACCCTTTACTATTATTTTTTAATTCAACCTAGCACTGAAATTCCTAACAGGGCTCCTAGGATTAGTCATAAAATACAAAGAAAAAAGGGACATGCTACATTTCTGATCATTTTAATCTCTTCACATGCATTCTTTCGTTTCACTTGACATTGTGAGTCATAAGCAAATGATAGATAATAAATTCTGCCATATTCACTCTCAGACTTGAGTTACATTTGCTTTCACCTATTTAAAAAATTGTGAAACATGAAATTTTCCTTTCCAGTTGTCTTTCCTCTGCTCTGCAGAGCCAGTATGAATGAACTGCATTTTTATGGGACACAAGGTTACAATCTATGCAAGCTTCATCACCTTCTCAAACTTATGAGCTCCAGTGTCTATTTCTGAGGATATTTCTAAATCATCTTTTGCCTAAGGAATTATAATAATGACCTGAGAAATGGCTCGTGAAACAAATTCTTTTCTATGCAAGCTGTTCCTACCACCCCTGAATAAGTCTCTTGAGAAAGGAGAAGAAAAATCTCAGAATCACTTGGATAGAATTTTTCTAAATTTCTTTTTGAAAAGACGATTATTTTTCCTACAGGGGTAATCAAAGGAGTTCATTTAAGACTTCACATTTGAGTAGAAAAAAATTATATTGGGATCTATAACAGATGAAAACAGTTTCTACTTTTTGTGGCATGGTGCATGGACTTGTTAGCCAGTGACCTCTAGACATAAAGCACATTGGGTCATGTCCATGCTAGGAGACCCCAGTGGCTTCTTCCTCATTTATGACCAAATTGCCTACTCCTTATTTTGACTTGCAAAGTTGTCCTTGTCACTGTCTGAAATGCTACTGTCCCATGCACATGATTACAATGTGTCCACCTCACAAGAACATCTACATGAAACAAAGCACTTTATTTTTATTCTCTTTTCTACCTTCAGGGCTCAATGGAAATTTTGTGCTTGAAAGGTGTCATGCCATATTTGGAATATAGATATCTCTGGTTGCTGCAAAATCCTGTGACACTCCCTGGACTCCTGCAATGATATTATGCCTCTCCGACCACATTCTAAGTTCTAGGAAATCTGCCCTCTCACTGGGGGACAAAAAATGGACTAATTCTGGGCCTCCCTGGTGGTGCAATGGATTAAGCACTGTGGAGCTGTCTGTCGGTGGATGCAGCACGATTTCTATGCCTGGAAGGGGAGATTCCTACATGGCAAGGCAGACCTCTCCTGACTCGCCCACTGCTCCCATCAGCAGTGTGTTTCAGTCAATCTGCTTGTTCTGCTCTCCACTCTGTCTTTGGTGAATGCTCACATCCCTGTACCTCTGGCCTACACCCCAGCTTGTATGCAAAAATCAATAAATCAAAAAAAAAATTAATAAATGCATAGTGTCTGAGCAACTATTATATATTTTTAAAAATGGACTAATTCTGTGTTACTTTTTGGTGCCTCTTGGCCAAAGCACCATGTACATGTGATCTAGGCATATGAATGACCTGGGAGAAGGGAAGCTAAGAACTCTTTAGATCTGAAAATGCTCCTTGGGGTTGGGCTTTTTTTTAATCCCCCTTGAAGTTTTCTGGGACACACCAACATACAGCATCTCATACTGTTTGTCACCAACTTGCAGGTATTAAACCACTTAAATCCCAAGTAGCTTTTATGCCCCCATATGTACAGACAGGCTTAAGTTTCTCAGGAAGGAGTCACAAAACACTGTCCCCACTGCCCCAGTTATTGATAACTCTGACTACCACAATACAGAAGAAAAATTTGTCTGCAAATTCCCCAGATATTGCCTTTACTCCTCAATAGTTACTCAAAAACCCTGAAGATCTGAGTCTGTAAAATGTCTTCATGATTATTGAAATTCCTCTGAATGACTTCTCTGTGACCAGCTTCCCTAAAGTGGTCACATGGCATGGAGCATCACTCTCTTCATATTTGAATCTTAAGACATACCCTGGTTCCGATATTCCACCTAGTGAGGTACGTCTGAACCAGTCTCTAAAATTTGGCATTGAGATTTTCCTACATAGGGCTGATCCATTTGATAAGAACTCCATGATTTGATAGAATTTACAATGGTATCCATTTGTTTCTTGATTGAGACAGAGAGGAACACAATCTTAAAGACCAAGATTGTCATTACAAATAACACATTATTTGACATGATTTTTGTTACCAAAAACATTGTTTGATATAATGGAAATTCACTGGAGGAAATCCTGAAAATCATTTTTCAAAGACATGCTGAAAGATATGAAATGTGAAATTCTGAATATTTTCACGTTGAGATAAAGGATATAACTTCAAGTTTGATGTGAGCAGTAACACCATTAGCCTATTCTGTCTGTTTTTGATAGCTGATCCAGCACATTCAAAGACTAATGTCTTCAGTTCTTCTCTTGGCCACACTCTTTGCCACTTGATGTTGCAGAGCCTACCCCTGTAGGTGTGGTATAATCACTCATGTTGCATTTGGTTATGTGACTTCCTTGGGCCAGTAGAATGTGAGCAGATGTGAGGCTTTAAAAGTGTTTGCTGGCATAAGAGGAGAATGCCCTGAATAGATATTTCCCTTTCATTCTGGCACCTACATTCAGACAGGTTGAGAACACCTGAGCCCAATAGAAGCCCAGAGTATAGGCTGGTCAGGCTAAGCCAAGCCTTGATCATGTAACCCACACTCAATCAACATACCCATTCATGATCAGAAAAATTACTGTTACTTTCTGTCAGTCATTTGTCTTTTGGTGAAGGTTTGTAAGGCACAGAAATTGAACTGTTGCATTGAGTGAGAACTGAGAGTGCTGTTAACAGGTGCTTTTTCTGAAATCCCACTGAGGAGTGATTTTTATTCTATCTAGGTCTTTTTTGTTTTTGAAATATGGCTTTACTGACTGGGTCAAATATTATATGAATAATAAACTCTGTATAATAGTTCAGGGAATTAAATGATAGAGAGATTGGTTTAAGAGAAACCCTGGAGTAAAGGAAACGTTTGGTGTCAGACCTACCAGATTTTGTCCTGCTCTGAAAATCTCAACCCCTGTGAGCACAACATGTTTCGATTCCCCTCTTTGTCCACACCTGTTCACTTGGGTAGGTCCACCATTTTTTTGTGTGAAGATTAAATAGTATCAGTCATGTAAATTTTGTTCTTCCACAGATCTTGTTAGAATTCTTCCCCTGTATTTCCTAAACATAAGACTAGACACCCAACTGGCCCCTTCAGGATCTTCAATAAGCAACAAAATAGCAACCTCAAGTGTAGGCATGTTCAATTTTCGAAATCAAGAAGGTTCGCATTGTTTTTCCAGAGAACTTTATAAATAGATTTATTTCCTCCCCCCCAACATTTGGAAGTATACTTACTCCTCAACCCATCTCTTCCTAGAAAATAGAATCTTTGGTTTAAAAAACATAGGTTTTAGCAATACAATATCATTTACTGCTAAACCTCTGAAGGAATTGTGCTATACATGCTGTAGTCTGAAATGTCAAACCCCTCAAGACAATAATTAGATATCCTTCCAAATAAGTTACTATAAGGTGGATTTCTCAACATCCTCATAGTAAGAATACGTTTCTTTAGAATTTAAAATGAATTTGGAATAATCTGTAATTGACTGATTCATTGACTAGAAGATATTTTACTATTCTACCCAGAACATCTCTTTGGCTGGTACTTAGATTTCCAAATTTTACCCAAACATGAGCTACCGCTCCAGAAAATACTTAGATGTAATTGCAAGTGACGCATGTGCCGTTTCCCTCAGACAGACAGAACCTGGCTCATTCCTTTTTATCACAGTGAGGCACTTGGGAGAGAGTCAGCATTTGAGGAATGGTAGAAAAATGAAGAGACAAAAATAAACCACAGAATGGTAAAGCAGGGAAACTGCATTTCAAAATGTAAATTTCCCACAATGCTCATCATTGTTAGTCATAATAATGAATGACAGTATTTCAGAAACCATGAGCTCTAGATAAAGTTTGTGGTAGAATAATGAAAATGGAGAAGGGCATATTTCTCATCAAAAATCAATTTCTTCTTCTGCTTGCGCTGTAGTAAGCAGACACAAGATAGCATGAAGCTGTAATATGCCATGAAAACCTGCTGGGCCAGAAAAGTTTAGGGTGTATGTTTTTGTTTTCATTTTTTTTGGGGGTAGGGTAAATTTAAAAATAAATGTTAAATATTTACTAAAATTACCTCTTTAGAAGTTTGGAATTTTTGTGTACACTCAAAGTTATTCCTGAAAGAAAATTAAAATAGATCTTTGCACAATATTTCATCTATGTATCACCTGACAATTTTCTTTCTAAAAAGTAGAGTGACTTTCTGTCATGTAAGGGACTTGAAAGTTGTCACTCAGTCCTAACAAGTAAAGACTGAATAAAGTTAAAAATTCAGCATCTCTCCTTTGATCCACTAGAAAACTGAGATCATATACCAATACCACTGTCCTGGAGAGACAGATGGATGAATACAAAGAACCACAACTTAACTAGAGCAGAAATTCCCAAGCAGACACCACCACAAGAACCAGTAACAGGATAGGAATATCTGAACTATAATTGACAAATTGTTGGAGGTTAGAAGAAACAATTTTCAAAATTAAAAAGACCAGGGATCCCGAGCCTAATATCAAGGTCCCCCCGCCCCTATGCACACAGACACAATTTAGTGAGTTTTAACTTTAAGAACTTAGCCAGGTTTTACAATGAACTTAGAGGGAACAAGACACCTGCTTCCTGCAGGACAAGGGGAACTAAACTATTTTAAAATACACTCTTCTTTTTGTTTTAACAAGGCCTGCTTCTAGTAGATACTGTTTTAGCAGAGAGTAACCTGATTGGATTTTATCAGTGCCTAGCCTAACCTGGGAAAGGATAAGATAGTACACCATCCATATTGGGAAGGAAAATTTCCAGCCCACTCTTGTCATCCTTTCCCACCTACTGGGGAGAAAAGGGAACTAAAAAGCTTTAGTAATGCTCACATTTCAGAGGAATAGTCTTGCTTAAAAACTTAGAACTAATCATAGGACTACAGAATGCTTCCTCTTCCCTCACTGCTACCATGTTATAATGGCCTATTTACTGTAGTTCCATTTACCTAGTACATCATGTCCAGCTATCAAAAAAATATTACAAGGCATACTAAAAGGAAAAAAAAATACATAGTTTGAAAAGACACAGCGAGCATCAGAACCAGATTCAAGTATGACAGATGTTAAAATGATAAATGTGCTAAGGATTCTGATGAATAAAGTGCACAATGTGTAAGAAAAGATCAGGACTATACACAGAAATTCTGAGAAAGAATCAGAAAGAAATGATAACGATCTATAACAATGTAGCAGAAATGAACAACTCCTTTGATGGGCTCATTAGTAGACTAGACACAGAGAAGAAAAGATTAGCAGTATCTAGGAACTCCACAAATCAATAAAAATGGAAAAGCAAAACCTACCATATAACAGCAGAATATCACGTACTGTGGGACAACTATAAAATGTGTAACATGTAGCTAATGGGACTAACTGAAGAAGGAACAGAAGTAATATTTAAGCAATAATGACAATTTCCTCAAATCAATGTCAGACACCAAACCACAGATCTAGAAAACTTAAGAGTACCTAGCAGGCTAAAACAAACAAACAAAAAATTACACAAGCATAGCAGATTAACTGCTGAAAATATCAAGCTAAAAAAAATAAGTCAGAGGGGAGAAAAACATTTATAGAGGAGCAAAAAATAACATCTGACTTCTCAGAAACCAAACAAGAAGAAATGAGGTTGAACTAATTAAAGTGTTGAGGGAGCAAAACTATCAACCTAAAACTGTGTACCCTGAAAAATTACCCTTCAAAAGTGAAGAGTAAGTAAGACTTTCTGAGAGACAAAATTAGAAGGATGTTGTTGCAAGTAGTCCTGCTTTACAAGAAATACTAAAAGAAAGAAAATGTCAGGTCTACATAAAGAAAAGCACTGGGGAAGGAATAAGTGAAGACAGAATAAAAACTTATTCTTAATTGATCTAACAGATAATTTTTAAAATAGAAACATATGCAATTGACTATGCACATGTATGATATGCTTATGAATAAATAAAATGAATGACAGCAGTGATACGAAGAACAAGAGGAAGCAATTAAGATCTTTGTTAGTGTAAAATGCTCACGCTACCTATGAAATGGAAATGTTATGTGAAAGTCATGAACTTGGATTAGTTGCAAATGCATATTGCAAACTCTAGGGCAACTATTAAAAATAAGTATAACTAATATTCTAATAAAGAAGAGAAAATGGAATCACAAAACCCATAATGAAAATCACAAAAGGCAGGAAATTAATGGAATATATAAGTAGGGTAACTTATAGAAAACAGTAACAAATATAGCAGAAATTAATCCTACTATGTTATTGATAACTTAAAACAGCAATGATATAAATACACTAGTAAAATGGATTGTTAGAATGTATCAAAGAAAAGATCCAACTATGTTTTTCTGTAAGAAACCCAATAAAAATATAAAGACATATACAAACAAGTTAAGGGATGGAGCATGATATACCAGGCTAACAATAATTATAAAGTAGGAGTAACTACAGACTTTAGAGAGAGGAAAGTAATCAAACATAAAAACAGGTGTTATTTAATGATAAAGGGGTCAAATCTCCAAGATGACATAAAAGCTCTTAATGTTTACAAATCTAGTAACAGTGCATCAACATAAGGGAGAAAAACTGACAGAAGTGCAAGGAAAAATAGTTGAATCCACTTCTATAGTTAGAGACCTCAATAGGACTCTATCAATAAACGAAAACACTCCCACAAACAGAAAGTAAGGCATGATTATAATCAACAACACCATCAATCAACTAGATATTATTGATAAATATCAATTACTTTACCCAGCAATAGCAGAAATACATTTTTCTCAAGCTCACTTTGATTGACTACATTCTGAGTCATCAAACATACCCTAAGAAAAGTAAAAGAATGAAAATCATACTAGATCTGCTCTTAAATGACAATGGAATTGAATTGACAATTACAGAAAAGTGGCTGAAAAAGCCCAGGGATATTTGGAGATTAACAACACAAATAATACATGCGTCAAAAACAATTAAATGAAAATATAGTGTTAACATTCGTGAAACATAGTGAAAGTAGTGCTGATAAGGAAATTTATAGCATTGTGTGCACATATCAAAAAAAATCATAATCAAAGCTTCCAAATTAGGAAGCCAGAAAAAAAAGAACAAATTAGAGCCAAGTTTTGCAAAGGTCATCATTACCCTATACTAAAATCAGAAAATATTAAAAGGAAAAACAACAACAATGAAAACAACTACAGACTAGTCTCGTAAATTTAGATGCAAAAATTCTTAAAATATCAGAAATCTAAACAATGGCTGTTGAAGGAGCTGGAGAAAGAGGGACATAGGGTGCTAGAGGGGGTCAAAGGACAGTAGCCAATAGAGGAAGGTCACTCCCTGTGGGTTCTCACCCATACACACAACTGCAAGACCATTCAGGTTCAGGGAACAACAATGGGGTCTATTTAACAAAAGAGGGAAACAGAGTTCTACAGGTCACAAGAGGCCACCATCTGCCCAGTTAGTATCCACAGTGTCCAAAAGTTCCAAAGAAAAGGCTGCTCATCCAAAATGGCGCTGTCCCATCAACTAGGGGCCGGAGCAAGCAGTGGGCAACAGGAGGTGCTCACAGGCGGGGCCACTGAGATATGTAGGGTAAATGAGTGTTGTTCAGGCTATTTTGCCATTACCCTTTGTGGCTATCACCTGTGGCCTTGATCTTGTTAATGTAAAGGGCTCATGGATGCGGGGCATGCGTGCCTGACTATGGACACCTGAGCCTGGGTGTGTGTGCGTGCGCAAGCACATGTGCAAACGTATACACCTGAGCCTAGAGGTCAGGGCTGTAAAGGTGGCATTACTCAGAGACAGTAGAGCAGCGACAAAAGAGGACAAGCAACAGCTACGAGAGGACAAGCCCAGAGAAAAGAGCATAGAGAGATTCAAAGGGGGTTCAAGTTGCTGTCACCCCACTGGCTTATTTCCCCTGCTTACCATTAAACCCTGTGAAAATTATGCCAAAGACTCCAAAACTCTCCTTCAAATTGCTAGACCCGAAGGTGAACCTACCGGGTCTGGGATGGATGCAGAACAGATGACACTGCAGCAGCCAGCAGCCAACAGTCCAAACGTCGGGATGGGCAGCACCACACACTGGACCAGACAACAACTGGGGCAGCAGCAGCAGGAGGTGGTGCCCGATGATTAACAGCTCTCAGAGGTAACCCTAACAAACACTGAGGGCCAGTCACCCATCAACAGTGCTGGTAGCACTAGCTAGTAGTGCCAGTCAGCCCCTGTCACAAGGAGGCAGTGTCAAAAAATACCAGCATCACAGCTCTGTGTGAGTCATTGGCCAATAAGCAGGGCTTCGAGACACCAGACCTAGGGACTTTGGTGCTCCTTCCAGGTGATGTCAGAGGCAGGGCTGGAGGCAGCTGCAGCAGTAAGAGTGATGTGGCAGCCCTCACTCTAGGCCCTGGCTCTCTTGCTCTCCTCGCCTTCCTGCCTCTGCAAAACTTCCACTTCTCTGTGAAGATTTTTGGCTTCTCTTCTTACTTCAGAGGTCAACTGCTGGAACGCAGGATGCTGCCTCCACGGAGGCCAGGAAGAGAGTGAGAGCCCCAAGCTGCCCTCTGCCCTGCCTTTTATCTACCTACCAGTCTGGCCCAGTTTCAATCCTATGGCTGATTGGACCATTTACCAATCAGCTCATAGCTCACACTTGATTGGTCCATTCTATGATCCAGGCCCCAAATCCACGGGCCTCTACTACCTACAGCTGGAGGCAGCCACAGACATGGAGCTGGTTCTGTGGGGCTCCATGCTTCTCCCTGCAGCCCTGATTCAGGGGCTGCATGCCCTAGGCAGGAGTGGTAGGGGACCCACTGCCATCTGTCATCACTGCTGACCTGTGCCTGCAGCCTGAGCACCAGTGAGGCCCCTGGCGGTGGGCACTAAAATGCTTACCACCCACTACCACTTGCTCTGCCTGCAAACAGTGCTCTGGGGCCAGGTATCAGACTGGCCATCAAGCCCAGCCAGCGTTGGGTCTCCATGTAGCCATCCCGCAGAACATGCTGTGCGCCCAATTTCAGGGGGTCGGGTGTAGCGGCAGGAAGACACGGGACAGATTCTCTATGATTCGGCAGATGGGTAAAGCAGGAGTCCTGAAGCCCTCGGTGGCTTTTCAGGCTTTTGATGATCTTTCGTAGTGTGGCAACCACGTACAGGACAGGCAAGGGGGGCCGGGGGTCTGGCAGGCCCCTCAGCCCCCTGGCTAATTTTCACTCTTTCCGGGCTCTCTGGTGTTCTCTTGTGGTCCCTGTTGCACCCGAATTGTCCTCTGCTACCAGACTCTGTTCTCTGCTGCTACTCCTTTGCACCCTCTGTGACACCACCCTTATATGATCAGTCTCTCCAGGCCAGGTGTCCCCACTCACGCCTGCTCACACCCCATTCCAGGTGCCCTCCATCAGGCTTGTGTGCAGTGCCGCAGGGGTCCATCATTAACACTAATGGCAGTAGGACAGAAAATCCTGATCATTCTTTCATTTACCTTACATCGGGGATTGACTGAAAGTGGTTAAGAGGGAACTTGGTAGGTGGATAAAAACATTCTACATCTTGATTGGGGAGTAGGTTAACCAGATACACATTTATTCAAATCTCTCCTGACTCAGAAAAGCTGTGAATAAACCCCTTATAAATGGGTTCAAATGCTCATAATGGAGCACAGGCAGTCAGACTCTCTTAATGCCTTATGCTTATGTAAGGCACATGGACAACTGAAGTTTGAGAAGGGGGCTCCTATTTTTCTAATCTATATAACAGAGTGAGGGGAGTAATTACTTTGAAAATGCTAATTATATTTATAATACAAAAAATAATGAGAGAAAAGAAAGGTTGAGGTACTCTGGGGGGCACTCATGCTGGCAATATAAGAGGTAGTGTCTATAAAAACTGCAATCTTCTCAAGACTGTTGGCAGGTTGAAGGTGAGTGAAGAAGCTGCCCTGGAGAAGCCAGGCAAAGAGGCCAACTGTAATTTGCCTCACTTGAGGGTTAGAAACAACAAATTGAGAACTAGAACAGATTCCTAGGAGTGGAATAGCTGAGTCACATGGCAGATCCATTTCTACTGTTTGAAGGACCCTCCACACAGTTTTCCATCATGGCTAGATCAGTTTGCACTCCCACCAGCAGTCTAAGAGGGTTCCTTTTTCACCACATCCTCACCAAAATTTGTTTTTTTATTATTATTAAATGGCTCATTCCACATATATGGAGTGGCATCTCATTGTGTTTTTTATTTGTATTTCCCTGATAATAAGTGATGTTGAATTTTTTTTTCATGTGCCTTTTGGCCATTTGCATTTCTTCTTTGGAAAAGTGCCTATTTAGCTCTTCCACCCATTTTTTGATTGGGTTGTCTATTTTTATTGGGTTGTGTGAGTTTTCTGTAGGTCTTTGATATCATCCCTTATCTACCCAAAAGTCATAAAAACACTAATTTAAAAGGAAACCTGCTCTCTATGTTTACTGCAGCACTACTGATGACAGCCAAGTTATGGAAACAACCTAAATGTCCCCAAACAGATGAATGGATCAACAAGATGTATATACACAATGGAATACTACTCAGTAATCAAAAAAGATAAACTCATGCCATCTGTGGCAACATGGATGGAGCTGGGAAGGGATTATGCTAAGGAAACTAAGTTAGAAGGAAAAAGATAAACACCAGGTGGTTTCACTTATATATGGTATATAGAGGAACCAAACAAATCATCAGAAAAGAGATAAAACTTAGAAGTCGAGGGCCTCCCTGGTGGCGCAGTGGTTAAGCACTGTACTTTGCAGTTGTCGGCAGCCATGATGCGAGTTCTAGGCTACCGGGGAGATTCCCACATCCCACATGGTGCAGCAGACCTCTCCTGCCTCTCCCGCTGCTCCCCTCAGCAGGGTATTTCTGTTGATTTGTCTGTTCTGCTCCCCACTCTGTCTCTGGTGAACCCTCTTGCCGCCCCGCATCTCTGGCCTGTACCCCATCTTGTATGCATAAATAAATCTTTAAAAAAAAAAAAAACCTTAGATGTTGACCATAGATTTCAGGAAGGAAAAAGAGGAGAAGGGGTCAAAAGAGGGAAGGGAAGAACACAAGGGATATACACACACACACACACACACACACACACACATATAATGCACACACATACACATATATATATATACATACATATATATGTGTGTGTGTGTGTGTGTGTGTGTATATAAAAGAGCCAGGACAATTTGGCATATTTAAGCTCAAAGCCCCACCCCCCATGTCAAGTTTTAAGTATCCCATTATTGGTAGACAACCATAAAAACGTCAAGAGCCTGTGGGTTTCTCTTTAGGGACAAAAAGGAAATAAGGAACTGTGGAGTCATGGACTTCTCTTCAGCCAGGCTTAGCAAAAGAGAAAACCTGTGATGGAACAGGTGGTGGCAGAGTTTAGAGAAAAGGGAAGAGGACCCTGGAGTAATCCACGTGGTCTGAATCAAGAAAACGAGAGCACAGGTGACCACGTGAGAGCATGCAATTCACTCTGCTCACTGCACTTTGCCAACCCCCCAATGATTCCTAAAATCCCGCAAAGTCCTCTGTTTTTCCTGGGATGCTTTTTATTTTAGACTATACATTAGGTCGGAAATTACATTACATTTTTTTTTACATCAAAAAAGGGACCACTCTATGAAGAGACTTCTAGAGAAAGAAAGGAGAAATTCAAAACCACAAAGGTCTCATGGCCTCTGTAACGTCACTGTTTAATTTACTCCCTCTCAAGAAGCTAGCCCTGACTCAGAATTTATTTCAGCTTGGTCACCTTCTCCCTTAATCCCAGCCAGTTCTTTCAGCACCTACGTGCCTTGTTTATACCCAAATTAAACTGCATTCATTCTAATACCGCCTAGCAATATCAGGCTTTCAGCTGTGTTTGTTTTCTGTAACCTCAGCTGTACAACAGGAACCTGAGAGTACTTTATCTCTGACTTCTTTTCTGGAGCCATAATATTTATACAATTTGCTGCTTTTAGCTAACATGAGTTTAAACATGACCATTCATAGCAATAGCAGCTCAGAATGTCTCCTGCATAGGTGTGTATTTATAAATACAAAATAATTATATGTAGTATAATGTAGTAACAAATATAAAAAGATATGCCATTGTATGTTTATATATAATAGTATATGTGTGTATATAGAAATATAGTATATTAACCATATATACTAGAATATAAATGCAATGTGATAATGACTTCATCTTAGCTTTTATTTATCCAGGCTGAAAGGACCTTGGTCAGCCCCTACCTTGTGTTTAGAAAACACATGAGTTATTCAGCCATTTCCAGCGTGGTAACACTGCCCTAGAGTATTCAGACACCCAAGTGGTAGCTACTGCGGTCACAGAGTCTATCTGCACATACAGAATAGCACATACAGTTGAGCTCAAACCATAATGCTATGAAACATGGTACCTTTTATTTTCTTCCTCTCAGAAATAAGGTCTGGAACAGCACAATAGTCAAATGAGACCTACAGCATTCCAGTGTATCAATTTAAGTATTCTATAACTAACTATTAAACACATATCTTCTTGACATTTGAAGAACACTATGGTCAGGAAAGCAGGTATCACTGTCAGAGTTCCAGCAGGAAACACTTCTTAGATGGTTAAACACATAGATTTTATGAAGGGTCTGTTTATAGACATATGGCAGGGTCTAAATACAAATGGCATTCAAGGGACACCCGAAGCCACCTACCAGAGGAAAGCAATCAACATGCTGAGGACAAGGAGTAGAAACAGTGTTACCAAACCCAGTGAAAGAAACTTGGAGCCAGGAATCAGAGGCTGTCCACTGAACCACTGTGCCAGGGCTGGGGTGCACAGTGCCAGGGCCAGAAGTGCATCACCAAAGTGGCACATGAGGAGGACAGGAGGGTAGAGGGTAAGGGGAGTGAGGGGTGGGAAGATGGGAGTAGAGACACACCCAAATCACTTCCTCCCACTTTTCCATCCAGCTGGTAACCCAAATCGTCTCCACCCCTATCAGTTAAACTTAAACAGAGGTTAGGCAGCAAGGAAGCATAGGGAACTTTGCACAAAGAAGGACAAAGAAGAGAGGACAAATGGATAGGGAGTAAGGAAACAGATTCATCAATGAACAAGGGAGCAGTGTGATTTTCAAACACAACCCTCATAATTATAGGTTAATTCTCTAGTCTATCACTTCTAAAATGTTAATTACATCAGACATATCTCCAAAGAACAGAGATCATAAAGGAAGGGCACAGAATCCTAGATTTGCAAAGGAGACAGCCAGAGTTGGATTAATGTGATGATGATTACGAGTCAGACCCAGGAGCTCAACGGAACAAGGAGGAACTGTTGTAGTCTACCTCATGCTTAGGTTTGCTCAATTTTAAGGGGGGGCTTATCTCTCCATTAGGTGCAAGCTATTTTCTGATAGTGTTTGAACAAAATTTCTGTACTTGAACCTCACTGTTGCACAAGCTTATCATTAACACTCCATGAATATGCACAAGACAGACTTCCTTGAGGCCTCTGACAATTGGGACCTTCCCATAATTAGGATGTTCTGAATGATTGGGGCTTAATCACATTGTATTCTACACTAAAATTTCCTTCAGAACTTGAATCTTACATAAGATCAATTAACTTTAATATCATATTTTATGTTTATTATTTATTATTTACAAATATTCAGCTACAAAATAGCATTTAAAATATATTTCTATGTGTTTCCGTACATATGTATTACGTATGTATGTATAATACACACACACAACAAGAGCTTTCTAATGCCAGAGGGCCATTTTGAAAATGAGAGTATCAGCAAATTTTCTCAAACACTACTCAAGAGCATTAAACATCATCTGCATGTTCAAATCACAAGCAGTAGCTGATGCATAAAATAAAGACCATTTTTCAGGTTTCTCTTAAAGAGGCATTCAGTCTTTATCTTAAATAGTCTTTATCTTAAATATACTCTAAAGGCTAATATACCTGGCAGAGCTGAAAGTACAGTGAGAATATACAACATATCTGCAAACAGTAGCACAACACTTGCTGGGTGTTCTTTATAAATGAATGAATGAATGAATGAATGAATGAATGAATAAAGCTGGGTACTCAAAAGAAACTCATACCTAGCAGTGCCCCCAGAAGGTCAAGTTAGATAGCCAGCAAGGGCAAGGCCATGCAGGTGTTCATGACATTGTCCTAAGTCCTTGTCAAATGAAAACTGTCTCTCAGGTGTCAAAAAGGATTTGTAAGTGTTAATCTGATTTTCCTTACACGAGCAAGGATTCCAGCACTTTGATGAAGGAAATCTTTAGTACTTTACCAATATGCTCAATTTTCTGCCAGACACATGAAATGACTGACATCAGTACCACCTGCAATGCTCATCTCTTTTGTATTGATTTATCTGCTAACCTTGACTAGGGAGTTTTAGATTGCAGATTGGTCATGAAACAGGAGAAGGCGATTTTGCCTAGTGACAACTTGCACTTGTGATTGACAGCCACCTTGCGCCCAAACTGGTTGGGATCTGTTTCCAAGAAGTAGCATTTTTTTTCTTCTTTGTACAGTCTTTAATTTAGGAATTAGAGAAAGCATCACTGTAAAATGGCCAATTTCCTTATGTATTGTGACATTTGCAGGGTGTCACATTCTGTCACCCTCTCCATCAGTAAGTATTTTTCCTTGATAAAGACAGTTCTGGGGTCCCTGGTAAGTGGGAGATATATTCTAGCCTCAAAGAACTTTATAAAGGGAAAAATACACACACATTTACACATCGTAGCAGGTAATGCTTATGTTCCACCCATATCCCCTTGGCCCACCCTATTTATCACCTGCATTTTTGATGGACAGTAGTGGACAAGCTTATGACTTTCTTCCTATTTCATGTACCTGTGTTTCTCTGCCTGAAGGTTTTCTCTGGCCCCTGGAGTGCACGGGGGGTATTCAATTTGAACAGGTCAGAAATAATGGGAAATTAATGCCTATAGGGACAATTCTTACTTTTTAAGTGATGAAAGTCAGTGAACAAATACCTTAGTAGGAACAAATACCCCAGTGGCACAATTATGAAGCAGAATTCATACGGTTTGTCAGAAGGCCCCGTGTTAGTTTCCTACTGCTGCTGCAACAAATTAGCACAAACATCAGGGCTTACAGCAACACAACTTTATCATCTTGCAGTTTGTGAGATCAGAAGTCCAAAATAAACTTCACTGAGCACAAATCAAGTTATTGGCAGAACTGCATTTCTTCGGAAGGCTCTAGGATAATTCCACTTCCTTGGTTTCTCCAGCTTCCAGAGCCAGGTCACTTTCCTCAGCTCCTGGTCTTATGCTCACATTACTGTGATACCTAATTCCACTATCACATCTCCTGCCCTCACTCTGCTTCGGTTGTCACACATCCTGTTCTAACACTGACCCTTCTGCCTTTTTCTTACAAGGACTATTAGGATTGTGTTGGCACCACTTGGATATGGATGATCCTTTTCATCTCAGTAGCCCTAACATATGCAGATTCCTTTTGCTATATAAGGCAACATATATAGCATATTAGCATATATAGCATATAGGCAAAATATATAGCATATTAGAAGCATATTGTAGGGACTAGAACGCCAGTCCATTTGTAGGGCCATAATTCAGCCTACCATGGTCTCCAATTAAAATGAACGCCACTTACCCACAGTAGTAAGCTCTTCACCAATGCATCTGTTGTTGATTTTCTTTGCTTCTCATTTCACTTTCCTGTTTCCTAACCAGTGTTGTGAGATTACTTCTCAAGTTTCTGTCACCCAAATCCTTATCTCAAATTAACTTGTACATGCCCATCAAATTACTTTATAATATAAGGAGTGTCCAAAAACAGAATCTGATAAATAAAAGGAACTAGCTGTACAAATTCAGATAGGGTGTGAGCAGTCCAAACTGAATTTCAGAAGATGTTTTGGAGAAGGCAGGATTTAAGATAGACTTTAACGAATAAGGATATTAATAGTTTCATGAGTAATTCCGATTTTCCTCATTTTTTCCTTAAGATATATACACCAGAGTCAGTCTATAACCAACCAAGATAAATATCTCCATTTTGAAATTAAGCACTTATCAAAATGATTTCAAGTTCCCAAGTAGAAGCATATGACCCAGATTTTTTGAACATCTGAAGACATGCAATTTTATCTGCAGGAGTTCCAAACTGTCAAAACATTTTACAGGGGTATCTTGAGGATTTTTCTTCTCTGCTACTGAAGTAGGATACAGCAATCTTATTGAATGAGTATGTACTGGAGGGGGTTCAAACAGAATCAAGCACAACCCTACTAGCTGAGGATGACACCAAAATAAGGATATGATAATTGTATGATGCTCAAAAATTTGGTAGATACTGGAGAAACAAAACAAAAACAAAGTTTTAAAAGTCGGAAACAATTTGAAATTATTTTAAAACTTCATTTTTCTTTTGTTTCTCCAGTTTCACATCAGAAACATTTTGAGTCACAGAGGATAGTACTGTGAGGAAAGAGGATGATACCATGATGCTGACTGAATCACACTGATTCACAAGTTTGGATTTTGTGAAGTGGATTGAGAAACTCCAAATTCATTTATCTCCCTTTAATTTTCATTGTTTACAAAACAGTGATATATTATGAAAGTATGAATGAAAATATTTTAAGGCATGCTTTAGATAAATATGAAATACAAAGTTTAAGGAGGCAATAAGATGGTCGATCTTAATTGAATATTTATAAAATTACAGGGACATATTATTATTGATAGCTTTTTGGATTCAACAAAATACAGCACTGTGAATGTCACATCAACCCAGAATCTAGAAACATAATCTCTTCATTTCGATTCTATAAAAAAGATCTCCACAAACATTTTGCTTGACTGTCAAGAGAGAGTGACATAAATTTAGTGGAAGAGTATATATAGGTGGCACTCTTGCCTCATTTTTTCTTTTTCTATGGCTCATTTTATTTTTCAACACACTTTCCTTATAGGAGGCAGTGAAGAGCATTTTATTCTCTCTTATGTGAGTGGGCAGGTAGAAAACAAAGAGAAGAAGGAACACAGTGGCCAATGGTGGAGGGCTGAAGTTGCCTTGGTGGTGGATGTAGTGTGGTGATATGAATCTGAGGAGCTGTGACTCTATGCCTTTTAATCACATAGTGCTGTAAACCAATGTTGTCTCAATAAAGACAAAAATAAGTTTTTTAGATCCATACCCTATTAAATGACAGGAAAGTGGATGGGTATCTTGGACAAAGAGGGAACACTCCAGCAGTTACTAAAGAGAAATCAAGTTGCTTCCTGGTACAATAGCATCTTGCACTAATCCATTATGTCAGTCAGACTAAAATCCATCTTGGGTCAACTGTCAATACCGGTGCTTACATTCAAAAGTGACAACTTTCCCATTTTCTACTCCAATAAGGGACTTCACTTGTTTGGACCAAAGTGCCTAAACTGCCACATTCTCCATGTACTGATTATTTTTTATCAGAAAGAGTTGCTTTTTCTAACTTGTACCAAATCACTGTGTAGGTTCATAGTTATCTTAGAAATATCAGATATTTTGTTTGTTTGACTACTCATAATCTCTACTCTCTTGTGAAGAAGTCAGTTACTAATAAAGATGGAAATATATTAGGCAAGGTGAAATGGGAAATAGAAAAAACAAAACAGGGAATGACTGAACTAGATCTAGGGAGAAGAGTTTCAATATAGATTAAATAATGCTTTCCATTCTAGTCCCTTGCCTTTGGTTTATCATGGGTAAGAACAGGACAACAACAAGCCCAAATCATTAAGTGAAATATTCACCCTGAGGAATAATAAAAATAAACATAAAATTAAAAAAAAATTACAAGAACAAAACTAGGATGAGCAAAGACATACACTTTTTAAAAAAAGATTTAATTATTTATGAATACAAGCTGAAGTGCAGGCCAGAGGTGTGGGGCGGTAAGAGGGTTCACCAGAGACAGAGTGGGGAGCAGAAGAGGCAGGTCTACCGAAATACACTACTGAGGGGAGCAGCAGGCAAGGCAGGAGAGGTCTGCTGCGCCACGTGGGGATTCTCCCCTGTGGGCATCAAACTAGCGCTATAGCTGCCTACAGCCCCACAGCACTGCGCTTAACTCGTGCTACCAGGGAGATCCAGCAAAGACATACAATTTAAAGCATGAAATCAACCATGAAGTTGCCAGTTTAAAAAGATTTATGATATTAAGACCAATAGCTAATATATATTGAGCTCTTACTATGTGCTATTCACTGTCAAGAGTTTTTAATTACCTCATTTCATTTAAGTTCTCCAAATGACACTATTTCAGATGAAATAAGTTTGATTCTTGACACTGATTTGATAGAGAAGCCAACTAAGGTTCACAGTGGCATAAACCTGCATGAACTCACAAATCTAAGAGGTGCTTGAGCTAGGATTCAGATACTGGGGAGGTCTGAACTCCAAATTTTGTAACATGTGGGCACTTTCCTATTGTAGGAAAACAAAGAAAAGAAAATATCACGAGATAATCTTGTTTCCTGTAACTGACAGAAGAGAGAGCTGACCACTAGCTTTTGGGCAACATGGTACTTTGAAAACATGCAAATTTAATCAATAAACCCAAATGGGTATCACTTTGAGGGAAAAACAAACTGGAAGTAAAGAAAGGAAATAAGGCAGAAAACTTTTATAAGCCAATGTGTTCATATCAGCAGAGTTTGAAAGATGAGAGAATTGACAAAATCACTGTAGCACAACCAATAGCTATTATTTCTGAAAATGAATGCAAGGGCAGAATTCCCTCAAGCTTGGGAAACAGTAAATGTAATGTTCAGCTCAGACAACAGGACCAAGGATGACTGTGGTCACTATAAAAAGTTCATGTGCAATTTTAGAATTGGTTTCTGTTGACTTGAGGCTGCATCTTCAGGCCAGTCAGTCTCCAATAGATGATAAACAAGTCAGACTTTTACCCAGTCAAATTTTAGTCCTCTGATTTCTGATGAATAGATTATAAAACTGCTGAGGAAAGTGATGGCAGGTGTTTGTCTTCTATAATTTCAGTCCTTTGTGCTAATATATATTGAATGTCTACTCTATCTCATACTGAATCCAGGAAGACTGGGTCAGCACATTATTAAGGACTGTGTTATTTGTATTTCTATCTCTCAATACACTAGAAAGCCAGGCATTATTATTCTAATTATTTAGAATAAAAAGCTGATGTTCAAAGACATGAAAAAAATAACTTAAAGGTACAAAGCTTATAAGTAATAGAGGTTAACGCCTAGGTAGAATGGACTTAAAGGTTTGCATCAGTGTTATTCTTTTTATGGTGAGTAAGACAGTAGTCTAGGTGAATGAGGAGATGTTTCAGGAGTTTAAGGGTAAGAAAGATCCTTAGCAGATTGGAAGTGAAAGGTGAAAAAGTAGATCAAGGGAACTCCCTAGATGAAATTTATGGTAAACCTCAGAGAGCAATGAAATTTAAACATGAAAAGGAAACAAGGTGATGTGAGCAAAGTCACAGAGCCCCCAGACATTCTAGGGCATAGACCTCACTATAGAAATCCTAGCTATGGGAAAAGATCAGGACACAGCTAATAATCTAGTTAAAAAAATGTTGGCGTTGAAATAATTGGAAATAGAATCATCTTGGATGATAGCAGAAGGGGCAGGGGGAGTAGGAAATATTCAATAGATAAAAAGAAAGAAAAAGGACTTAAAAGGAGTTAGCAACTAATTACATGTGGGAACAAGGGAAAAGAAATAGTTATAAAAAACTGGGGATTTAAGCCTTGGATAATGGTGCTACCATTAATGAAAGGAGAAAAGAAAACAGAAAGAAGAAAAACAGATGATGGATTTAATCTCAGGCAAAATTAATTTGAGGCCAATGAAACAACCAGAATGAAATAATCAAAGTGAACTCAGCTGAAACGTCAAAGTTAGAGCAAAGTATGTACCATTAAATCTGCAATCAAGAAAGACTCTTGAGAGAGTAAAGAAAGATAAAGAAAGAAATAGGAAAGAAGTAGGCAGAGAGGTGAAAAGAAAACCTAGAACAAAAAATATAGAGAAAGCCTGTTTCAAAAAGAAAGGGATGATCAAAGCACCAAAGCGGCAAAAAGAAAAAAAGAAGGTCAAGAGAAATGAAGATCAATAATATATGATTGATTGGACCTCCCTGGTGGCGCAGCGGTTGAGCTCTGCGCTGTGGAGCTGCAGGCGGCGCGCGATGCGAGTTCGACGCCCAGCAAGGGAGAATCCCACATGGTACGGCAGACCTCTCCTGCTTCGCCCCCTGCTCCCCTCAGCAGTGTATTTCTGATCTGCCTGTTCTGCTCCCCGCTCTGTCTCTGGTGAGCCCTCTCGCTGTCCCCCGCCTCTGGCCTGTACCCCAGCTTGAACAAAAAATAAATAAATAAATAAATAAAATATGATTGCAAAGTTGGTGAATGTGCTTTGAAATGTATGTTCTCATGCATTAGTGCATTAGGATTGTGTCTATTTTTATAGACACAGTCCTTCTGGAAAACAATTTGACCAGAGATAACAAGAACTGTAAAAATAGTCATAAATTATTACAGTTAATCTTAAGGAAATAAAAAAATATGAATATGAGCTTATATGAACATACTGATCGTAGCACTGTTTATAAAGCTGGAAAATGGAAACTGGGAAACAACCTAGCAGAGATCAATGCAAGAATGATAAATTAATGAGTACAGATATATGGTGAGACATATTTTTTAAGAATGGCAAATTTTGCATTTTACCACTTTTGTTAATTTAATATTTAACAAGTATATATCATTATTATGTTATTCTTTTTACATGGAATTTTGAAATTGTTTATTTAGAAATTGTAGCTTTATTGCTGATAATTATGTCAAGTTCCCTATATATTTATCTCTGACACCTGGATGAATTAAGAATTGAAATACCACAAACAACTTTTGAAACTTTTATTTGTCTTTTTATTTTGTCAATGTTTACTTAATGTATCCAAATTTTAAAATATTCAAGGAGTTAAGCCAATCTTTTCCCTTACAAGATCTCCTATTACATTCATATTTAGACAATAACTATCTTTATAAAAATCCAATAAATACACCATTCTATTTTCTTCAAAAAATGAATGCACGATTCAGTTCAATTACTCACAGGTTACTGGTATATACTTAGAGTGAATCGTTTCAGTAATAGACTAAAGGAAGAAGTCAAGTTGAAAGTGGTTTTGGTGTCACGGTGGGAAGGCTGCATGAGCCATAAATGCACAGACAGGAAAGGCAAAGGATAAGCTTTTCTAGGATATTAAGGTCAAGCAAAGTTTTTGTTTGCTTGTTTTTAATAAGATTGCTATCTGTTTGATTGGAGGGGTTGTTTAGTTTGACAGGGAAGATTAAAAAGAATGTGAAAGAGGGGAAAAAATGATGGATCAGTATCTGCTCAAATAAATAAAATGTTGGGACTGTAACTAGATGCCTGCAGTGCCCACAGGCCCTGGGCCAAGGCAGCTTTGCTGGGGCTGAGGCAAGCTGGCCTCAGCCCACCACCTGTGGGTGTGCCCCCCAACCCCAGCCCCAGTGAGTGCAAGTTGGGCTGGGCTTTTCCCCCTCTATACCTGGCTCTAGGATTCTAAAATGGTCCAACCAGGCTCAAGCTCACTTCATTACCTAGTTAACTATAGTCACATCCCAGGTCTTTACTTATGCCTTGTTTGTTCCAACTTCCATGTCTTTCATTGTGCTGTTCCACCACCTTCTTTTCTATGAGTAGACTCTATCTCTCATTTCAGAACAACTCTAGGGCCCACCTCTTCCACTCAGCCTATTCTGCTTCCTGATATGCCAGGTAGTCGATTTTAAAATCAATTCTTAATTTTTTTTCCATATCCTTTTTTATATATATATTTTTTATTGTTATTTATATCCTTTACATTTTGTATTCCCCTTGGGTAATTCCTTAGAATGTTACATTCAACCAGAAGTAATCTAATTTAGGGTCAGGATTGTAGCTTACTTTTTGTTTTTCCTCATCTCCCACAGAATGCATGCTATTGTTAATTACATAGCTGTCAATTAATAGAATCAAGTGGTTTTTGGATTCATTTTTTAAATTCCTAATTACTATTCTATAGCAATTTCTGTGAAAATGACATGTACCAACTTGGGATAGATTTCAAAAATACCTCCCCTACCTTTTGGGGGTCTTTCAAAGCACCTGAAATTCTATTATTATAGGTTCAGTCTTTAGGTCTAAAATATTCCATTTTAAGCATTTCTAAGAAAGTAAAATATCCCCGTGGGCAACAATGTCTTACCTCATCACAGGGTAATATGCTGCATAGAAGTTGGGAGAACTGATAGAGAAGAAAGGCAGAAAGCTGAGAGCAAAATATTAAGTCTTTTTATGTAAGAGACATATCTCAGGAGAAAGAATGTAAGAAAAACAGAACACAGACAAAGGAAAAGATCAAGAGACACACAAAAAGATAAGAAGGCAAAGCTTACTCGATTCACCATTATACACAAAGATGGCATCTCTGATCAAGTAACCTTTTGAGGTCTCTCATAGGTTATGCCATAATACATCCTAAGTAATTTGAAACAAGGTACAAATCACTAGTCAACTGTGAAATCATCAGAACACTCAGAATGGAACAATACCAGGATATTGAATTTCATTTGTAGTGAACTTGCCAACAAGACTAAACACCATTTTCTTCCCACTGATTTAAATCACTAACTCCTCTCTCTCTCCTTTTAATTGAATTGAAGTATGGGGAAAATATCCTCTTAAAATGTTCAATATTTCCTCAATACAGGCATTTCCTAACAGGGTTCTGTATCTAATTTTCTAAATTGATGTGGATCCTATATTTAATTATATTCAGATTTTGGTTATTAGTCTTTATTCAAATTTGGTGCAGTAACAGAAATACTCATTACCTACAAAAGACATTTACATTCTAGTGGGGAGAGACATAAAATAAAAGGTCTATTCAAATAGTAAAAAAGAGAGAAATGTGTTTCTGCTTTATGACATACAGTCACCTCATTGGCATCTGCATAGATGCTTGGAAATAATTGTGCCAGTTCTGAATATTTTTTAAATTTTAGCCTAAAATTTCAATAATGATAAACTTCTAATGCCATTGTAAGAGCTTTTCAAAAGTTATTATTAATTCAGCTTCTTATTTGTCAGAGGATATCTTCTTATTTGTCATTGTAGACTCAAGAAGAAACAGAATGTCTGGCACTTGGTAGAAGAAAATAAATATTTGTAGAACAAATGAACAAAGCTATACTTCCTACATTTTGGATTATGACTATAACAATTCAAATCAATAAATATTTGACTTATCATTCTGCTGAAAAATTCATTAAACACATGGCTGCACATTCTTCAAAGATCATACCCTGGCCAATCCTTTCACAATAAAATAGAAAAGAAAGAGGATTTTTGAATAAGAGAGTAAACTAATTAACCTCTTTGAACCCCAGTTTCCTCATCTGTAAAGTGGGAGTAACAACATTTTCCTTGGAGAGGTGGTAAAGATTATCTGAGATAATATATGTATATGTCTCAAGTTGGACTCAGATTGGTCTCCGAGGAAGCAGATCTTGAGAAAGAGATTTGAGTGCACGCAATTTATTTGGAAAACAATCCTACAAACACTATTTGGGAAGTTGGAAGTGAGAGAAAGAAGAGAAATAAACTGATAATGGAAATGGTGGCTATCAAACCAGTTACCTCTGTGGACAGCTGGAGTGTTATCCTACTAGGAAATAAAGTAGTACATGCACTTCAGAGTTATTATGCCTAAGGAGCAAAGGGAGTGGGGTATTTGTCCCCTAAATCATATCATTCATGTGTTGAAGTGACTGGTATATGTGTTGACATATTGATACCTTGACATTCTGGACCATGCTGGTATTCAACAGAGCAGGTTACAGAGTCAGAGAATGCCCTCCAAGAGAGACATGGTTTCTGGTAGATGAAGAGGAAGGAAATGGGCAGGGCAGCAACAGCATTTGCTGCAGTGTTAACTTTGTAATTCACCATAGTTACCAATTATTAATACTTGCTAAGCCTCTAAGAAATGTTCTTCTTCCAAAGTAAAAATTTAATTTCAATTTCTACAGGCTCTTGAATCTTCAGGAATTTTCCTAGTCTAGCCATAAAATGTACTCATTTTCAGAACTAAAATAATTTTAGAAGGCTGCTTATAGAGTATCGAATGTCAGAAAACAGGTTTAAATAAATAAATTCTAATTTATATTGTAATGTAACCTTTTTTACCTTGTTAGTATTTTTCTAATTCCTTGTTTTTAAGTTTTCCACAATAATGTTAGAGAAAAGATATCTTGAAATTCTTATGAACAAGAAATAACAGAGGAGAAGAAATGACGAGTGCATTGATACCAATGATATGTCTGTCCTTGGGTCAAATAACATTTTGAGGGATGTATTGTTATATACTGTTTTGGACGTATTGTTATATACTGATCCAGTACATTAAGGTGCCAGAGTTGATTTTTTTGTAAGATGGTAAATTAGGATGACCATATTTTATATGCCTGCTGCCCATCTGTATGCATCATTTGGAGAAGTGCCATTTTAGCTCTTCTGTACACTTTTTGATTGGGTTATTTGCTTTCTTTTAGTTGAGTTGCATGTGTTTTTATTGTAGATCTTAGATGTCAACTCCTTAGCAGGTTTTTGATTGCAAATATCTTTTTCCCATTCAGTAGGATGTCTTTTTGTTTTGGTAACAGTTTCACAAAACTGCAACCTAGTTTTGCCTGTATTTTATGATTTCAGGTCTGACATCTTAGCCTTTTATCAGGTGTGAGGTGGTGATCTAGTCACATTCTTTGGTATGTGGCTGTCCAGTTTTCCCAACACCATTTATTGAAGAGTTCCCTTTCTCCATTGTATACTCTTGATTCCTTTGTTGTAACTTAACTGATCAAGTAAGTGTGGGTTTATTTATGGACTCTCAGCTCTATTCCAATGATCTGTGTCTTTGTTCAATGATCTGTGTCTGTTTTTATACCATGCAGGTTTGACTATTATCATTTTGTAGTATAGTTTGAATTCTGGGCATGTGATACCACTGTTCTTCCTCTTTCATGTTAATATTGCTTTGACTATTCAAGGTTTTTTGCAGTTCCATATGAATTTCAGTAAGAGTTGTTCTATTTCTTTGAAGAATATCATTGAAACTCAGATTGGGATTGTATTGAATTTGCATATTGCTATGGTAAGATGATGATTATAACAATGTTAATTCTTCTAATCCATCACCAGGGAATATCTTTCCATTTATTTCATGTATTCTACTTAACACTGTCTTATACTTTTCATTGTATAGATCTTCTATAAGTTTACTTCTTGGTATTTAGTCTTTTTGATATGTTTGTAAATGGGACTGTTTTCTTGATCTGTTTCCCTTTTAGCTCATTTTTTTTCATTAGGAATACAACTGACTTTTTAAATTGATTTTGTCCTCTGTCACTTTGTTGTACTGGTTTATTAGTTGTTGTTGTTGTTTTTAAGATTTAGTTGTCTTTGCATACAAGCTGGGGTAAGAGCTGGTGTGGGGCCGTGAGAGGGTTCACCAGAGACAGAGCAGGGAGCAGAACAGGCAGATCGACTGAAATACACTGTTGAGGGGAGCAGCGGTCAATGCAGGAGAGGTCCGCCACACCATGCATTATCTCCCCCGCCAGGCATTGAACTTGTGGTACAGCTGCCTACAGCTCCACAGCACTGAGCTTAACGCACTGCGCCACCAGGGAGGTCCTGTACTGGTTTATTTGCTTCAAACTTTTTTAGTGGAATATTTAGGGTTTTCTGTGTATATTATTTTGCATGTTATTATAACTACCTTTCCCAACTTGGATTCCTTTGAGAAAGAACTTCAAGAATCACAGAATAGTTAGCATATAAATTAAATACATCACTAGTACTTATTTTTTTCTTTAATATATTTCAAGGAATAATAAAGAAGATTGGATAATTCATTTGGTAAGTGGCTTAAGTAACTTAGAAAATTCATTTCTATTAATAGAAATAATGAGCCTATGGAGCAAAGCCACCTACCACATACGTTTCTCCATATTTCTATTAACTTCCATTTCTGAATAAAAGGAATGACTTTCTTTTGATAGAAGAATAATCAATATAAACCAAGCACCAAGAAGCTATTTGGAATGGCTATATCACCAGTGAGTACTGATGATGATGACGTCCTTCATCAAAGGGCAAAAAGAAAAGAATATTTATTTATCCTGACAGAAAAATAGAGGATGTCCTCATGTAGAAGGAACAAGTACAACATGGTTAATAGTAGGGTATTTTGGTATGAAGCATTCAGTGCACTTTAACTTGTTCATATATATATAGACTATTTTTAAAGCACTTCCAAATGAAATTTTTAAACTAATTTTTCATCTTAAGTCTCTTAAGTTAGTGACTATATGACTTCCTTTCCTGGAATAAGCTGAATCAAATGACTCATATATCCTAAATATTTGAGTCTTCCTCACCTCTCACCTCTCTCTCAGAGAAGGACTCTTCTTCCCTAGCAGACATTACTAACTCTTAACAGTACACTTTTGGTCTGAATTACACTGATATTTAGAGCAAATAGGATTGTCATTTCTTTTCAACACAGTCGTTCAGGTGGTCATTCCTCTACTGGCATTGTTGACACAGGAGATGTACCTTATTGATCACCTGGTTGTGCTGAAGCTTCTGACACAGAAGCCATGAACTCCTAGGGAACTTTGCAGTTATTTCAAGGGTTTTGTGAATTTATATTATAAACTAAAATAAAAAATTAAAAGGTTATTCCCCTGTCCTCAACTAAGGAGTGCAAACCAAAAAACCAAGGCACAGCTGGACTGGCTTTGTTAATATGCTTCATCAATAATAACAAAAAAAAATTGTTTTTGGGTAAATCAGTAACTTCAAAAAAAGACAGACTGCAAGGTTATGGCATTGCTAAAACTCCAAGTTCCCAGAAGATAAGGCTCTAAATATGGTACATTTTAACAACCTTCTTGTTTTCCTCAATACATTGACAACTCAAAAAGGTACATTAGGGCCTCCCTGGTGGCGCAGCGGTTAAGCGCTGCGCTGTGGAGCTGTCGGCAGCAGCGATGCGAGTTCGACGCCTGGCCAGGGAGATTCCCACATGGTGCGGCAGACCTCTCCTGCCTCACCCGCTGCTCCCCTCAGCAGTGTATTTCTGATCTGCCTGTTCTACTCCCCGCTCTGTTTCTGGTGAACCCTCTCGCCGTCCTACACCTCTGGTCTGTACCCCAGCTTGTATGTATAAATAAAAAAATCTTTAAAAAAAAGAAAAAGGTACATTAATCAGATACTTGCCTCAAGTTTCCCTGTAAAATTTATTGAAAATTTAAAATGTTTTCCTTGCAAACTGTCTAAAATTCTCATTGTGAGGCTCAAAATTCAAACAGCTTTCCCAGAATTATCTGGAGGCTGTTTCCTGGGCTTGAATTGTCAATCTTGATTCTTTAATAAACTCACTTATGTTTGTCTGAATTTATTTAAGTCAAAATGTGAATATAAATACTGCCTTTAACATAAATATAGTATTCTTCATCATGTATTTTACTATTTTACACACTTACACATTACTTGCAGTAAATAAAGTATAAATAATTTATACATCATTACATAATTCATAGCTGCTTGCTTAAATTACTATATAATAGAGACCCACGAGATTTATTTTGATATTATTTTTAAAAAGTCTTCTTATTGGGTAAGTGTGGTGGGAACTGCTTCTTGGTTGTACTTGGCATGGACCATCAATATTTACCATGTGAAAGCTGCCTAAAGTGGCAATTATAGCACCCTCAAGGAAAACACCAATCTCTTTTCCACAAACACAAAGTTTTGAGACAAATATTTTACAAAAGATGACTCTATTCAGTCAGTAAATATTGGTTTTCTTTTTATCAAAGTTGAGGTTGAATAAAAGTTAAGTGGCTTTCAAACTACCAAATAAATCAGGTATCAAAGAAGTCAAAATGTCTCTTGTGTATTTAAAATGGCACAGCTGTAATATCAATTTGCTTCTTTGCCCATATATCATAGTAATAGAACTTTTTTCCATTCCTATTTGAAAATATTTTTTCCTTGAGAATTATAAAAGCAAGAGGTCATGATATGCTGTGAAAAGCAAACATGCTATATAAATGTAATGTGTTCTCATCAGTTCTGATTATAGATTATTAGCATTATCCTACAGTACAAACTATTTGAAATGTATTAAGTGCAATTCACTTTTGGTAGACTCTACTTTTCTAATTAAAAACAAGTACAAAGAACTTCCATAATTGTTAGATATCACTAAAGCATTAATTAAATTCCTGTGAACATATACAATACCCATATGTCATACCTTCCCATTTCACAATCATTCTTCCCAATGATTTTCCAAAAGTAAAATTTCACTTCACCTGTAGGTTTCTAAGGGGAGACTCTTTGGAATATTAAAAAAAAAAAAATGGCAAGAAAGGGATTCCATCTGGAAACTAGATTTCATGTAGTTCTTCCAGATATATCATTTTCACCTAGCAGGATTCCAACAGCTGTATGTTCAATGAAAGGTTAATCTAGTTCTAGTCCAAAATAATTTTTTAATACAAGTTAAGGCATGAAGCTCTATAGTTCGGTAGTACTTACACAGTAAAAGTTTCATTTATAGTTTTAATGAATAAACAAAATACATAGTGAAATAAATCAATATAGGGAAAATTTCAGAGTGGTTTGTTAAACACTGTTAGTTACTAGAGTATTTCATTTTATTCAACCGCCATTTATTGAGGGCCACCGGATATAGTCACTTAGGATGTGTGCAGTGTGGAGTTCTGCAAAACTAGCTATAAAAATAAACAGCATTTCATTTAAATTTAAAATGACCATACAGGCCTCCCCGGTGGCGCAGCGGTTAAGCGGTGCGCTGTGGAGCTGTTGGCAGTGGTGACACGAGTTCGACTGCCCACTCAGGGAGAATCCCACATGGCGCGGCAGACCTCTCCTGGCTTGCCCGCTGCTCCCCTCAGCAGTGTATTTCTGATCTTCCTGTTCTGCTACCCGCTCTGTCTCTGGTGAACCCTCTCGCCGCCCCACGCCTCTGGCCTATACCCCAGGTTGTATGTATAAATAAAAAATAAATCTTAAAAAAAATGATCATACAAGTTGTATAAGGTAGGTATTGTTAGCCTTGTATTAAAATAAAGTGACAGACAAAAGGAGGGTTAACTAATATGCCTACAGTAATCTAGTTACATATTTAATACTACAGTATACATTTAATAATGTATTTTGCATAATACTATATGCAAAAATACAATGAAATTGTATTATGAAAAATTAAAGGGAAGCTATTTGTGGTAAAGGAGTGTGAGGTTTTCTTGTTCATCTTATCTGCACACACCCTCAGCTCAGTACCACACTTAGATGCTTTCTCAGAGACATGAAGAATTCACTTTTGAAATAGTTGATTTCATAAAAAATATCACCAATAATATGTAAATCTCAGGGGAATTATAACAATTTGATAGAAAAAGGAATCACCTCTTTTGAGTGTTGTATTTATTATTCAGGGTCAAGAGAAGCAAACTGAAAATACCACAGTTATTTTAACAGAGAATATACCAGAGGGATTGGTTAAACAGATTTTAGAGGATTGAAAAGTAACATCCCATCGTCAAAGTAGGAAGCAGTTACCATTCAAAAAGCTAGTGAAAAACATGGAATGAATTTTGTTCACTGGAAGTTAGAAGCATGAAGAAGGGTCCTGGGCAGAAGAATTGGCACTGTTGAATTTTAATTGCAGACTAGGGACCTTGGAGGAAGTCCTCAGGAGCTGGGACCCAGATGTCTAAGCTATGGTTGAAGGGTGGCAGAACATGTCACTCCAAAATATGCTATGCTGTCCTAAGAACTGTGCTGGACTAAAAGCACTTAAAAAAAAAAAAAACACAGATGCACGAAAAGCACTCTAATCTTCCCTCTTCACCTAGAAAACATGAGTTAAAACTGCCTGTGAGACACACCTTCCTAGTATCAGAGGAAAGAAACATCCTTCAACAGAGTCAAGGCTAAAAGAATACTATACAAGTAGAATTTGTTAATTTGTATTTTCCTTTTGCCTCTACATATATTATTTACTTTTCCAAAATCATCTCTCTTCATTAAACCTAATTAAAGTATTTAGGTTTTGCCACTTCTCTAGGTCTTCATTTTCTTGTGAGAGATCTCATGTCATGGAAAGCTTATATAAATGTGTATGCATTTCTCCTGATAATCTGTTTTACGTCAATTTAATTCCCTGGACCAGTCAAAAGCCCTAGAGTATGATAGAGGTCAAGGTTTGACTCCTTGACAAGATGCTGCCTTCTGGCACTAGTGTTTGTCGGGAGAAACCATGAGCCTGGTTCCAAGGTATAGGAGTGTAGGAGAGTGGAGTAGAAACTAGAACCAACTGTCACTGGCAGGGTGAAGCAATTTGCTGGGAGCAGGAAGCACAGGAAGGAGAATAAATACTAAAAGAGATATGACACCCTGCACCCCTTCTCCTGTCCTATTGTGTTACTTACTTACTAAAGTGTTAGTTTCTCCCAATGAAATCAAACAAACATCCACCCTAAGCAATGAGTCCACTGACAAAGCAAAACTGAAATAAGTCCATTCAGTAGATCTGGTTCTATACTCTCTAATATCAAGGCAATTGGGCAATTTTGCATTTCACTTGGGATTGGAATCTACTTTCTATTAAGGCATTTACAGCATAATGCCCTTGTAGCTTAGAAGTATGAATTTCATTTCCAACTTTGCCCACTTCCTCTAATGAAATCTGTGAATCACAATGACAGATATGCCACATTGCTTCATGGCTGACAACAAATATTAGATACCATCATAAGGCACTATCTTTGGTTATACATGGTACTGTCAGAGGTGTGAAAGGGTGAAAAATGTGCACCTTATATTCAGCAAAACGCAGTGTATACCTTTCATGGAAGTCCATGGTATTCATATCTATACATATGTATGTTTTTAGAGTAAAGGAGAGTAAAATACAAATGAATCATCAAGAAAGACACAGTGCATGGTACCTACAAATATTTGCATGGTTTTCAACAACATTAGCTCCTTCTGCTTTTGAGGTAAATGCAATAGACATTGCCAATATCATTTTAATATTTAGGAAACTGTGGTTTCACAGACATTACAATGATGTTTCCAAGAAAATGTGGCAAGTTCAAATAGAACAAAACACTTCAGAGAAGCCAAACCAGGAGCTCCAGTCAAGAAACAGCTAGAGGCTCATTCTCTCTCTCTCTCTCTCTCTCTCTGTATACTAAAAATATGCTATATATAAACATGTATACAGATAGATCTGTATATATACACATATACATCTGTTTACATAGCACATGCATACATATATACATAAACACATCTATGTATCTTCATCATGGAAAATGAACAAATTGTACATCTGACATTTAACAAAAGTTTTTGATAACACAGTGGGAAACCATCTTGCAACTGGCACTGCTATGCCTTTTTGAACAAGAGGGAAAAATGGCGAGAAACTCAAACACGAATATCCTCCACACTTATCATCTTTGTATTCCAAAAATAATCCCAGGATCTTACTGTCTATAGCCTCACAAGAAAGGGAAAATGTCTAGAAAATATTAAGGCATTACTGTGTTCCCTGTACTCTAAAGACCCTCACTCACCTCATGCCCCGTGTTCCCCTTGCCCAAATTCTTACACCATTTTTAGAAACTCGGAAGGTAGCTATAATCCTACAGTCAATTTAGAAATTTGAGACAGAAATTGTCTTGGGTAATTGTATAATGATCAGAACAGAGAGCATTTAGCTTCACTGGAAAGATCAGGGAAACTTCAATAAAAGGGTAGTTGGGAGTGAGGTTGCCATTAATATGGCAGGTGTTAAGAAGCTTCTTCAGATGTTGTCTATGCATCACAGAGCTTCAAGACCCTTCTACTTGCAATTGCTTCCTCTTGGATAATTATATCTTCCTCCAAATGAACATCAATACTCCCTCAGCAAGCTAATGGGGGTGGATAATGATGGGGAGGTAGATCACGGTAAATTTGAGAAACTTTGACAGATAGCAATATAACATAGAGATACTAATTAAAATGAAACTGTAGGTAAGAGATTTTATTTTCCACAAGTTTCCATCACTGAAAAAAAGTCAAGATTAAAATAATTGCTTTAAATTTAGCAGTGATTTTGAGATATTAAAGTTCAACAAATATTTCTCCCTTGATTGCATCAGATCGATAAATTGCCTTCTGATACTATTTCATACTCCAACCATCTCTGGAAGATCCGGGAACATATTGGAATGCTTATATTTGACTCTTTTTTAAATTTTTTTTCCTAATATATATTTTTATTGTTATTTATATCTTTTACATTTTGTATTCCCCTTGGGTAACCCACCACCAATTCACCCGTGATCCATCTCCGTGGTCCCTTGTGTTCTTTTCTACTCCATTTTGTGCCCTTATCCTCCCCCTCCCCCCCAACTCCCCCCCTCAACTGGAACTTCCACTTGTCCTTCAAAATAATGACAAGCAGAACTTGAAATTCTGCAAAAGTACTTAGAACTCTCTGATGTTCACACAACGCACACCACTAAAGGACTGAAAGGGAAGGGCCGGGAATAGGTGAAAGGGCACTTTTCCGTGTTGTCCCAAAGCTGCCCTCCTTCTCCTAGTCCAGATATGGCAAGCTCAGAAAAGCCTCTTGTATACAATGAGATGGATATTCAGGAAAGACCTACAGAATAGCAGAATAACTAAATGAGTGTTATCAATGTCAATCTTGTGTGGCACTTAGTGGACACCTATTGAAAAAATGATAATCATTATTTAAAGGCTTATCACCTTTATCTTTCCAGATGAATCACAGAATGTTTATCAACTTAGCCCTGTTCTCCAAATCAATGATAAACAAAACTTTAAGAATACTGACAGCTATTAGACATGTTCAATAAAGGTAAATTTATCACTTATGATGACTTCAGTTTGTGTTTCGGAAGCTTCATAAAAATAAAGTTGCCTTCCCTGGGGAAGCCAAACATCTTCTTGAGTTTGACCACAAAAAGTGAGGCTTTGGTTTAATTATTACTGGGAACTTTCTATGAAAATGAAGGCTAAGAGTATATTTCCCTTTTTTATGAGTTGGTTCCTACAAAATTTGTCTCAATGATGTGGTTATACTTGATCTACAAGGGAATGGCTTCTGAAAACATGTGGATTCTTGATTATAAAAAAATGTCTTTGGAAATGCACAGAATAGTTCACAACCAAGCCCAGTATGGCAAGATTCAGCATGAATAAATCAAATTTCCTTTCACTTGTGGAACTATTTGGAAAAATGAAACTCAAGACTGAAGGTTTAGAAAATAGGAATAATTAACATCTAGAATTTTTAATGGAAGAGTGTTTAGTGAATCAGATGTGGCATTAAGCACTTAGACATGATTCTATTTTAATGTGCAAAGTTGCTCTATTGGGTTATATATCCTGTTATCTTGATTTTACAAAAGGTAAAAACAACTCATGGAGATGAAATAATTAGAACAAGATATGGCCAGTCAAAGCAACTTCAAAGACCTAAACTGCCTCAGGACTTGCACCTCATAGGTAACTGACACTTTAGCTACTAGAACAGATATTCAAATGGTCAAATAACTCAAAGCATTAACCATAAGACAAGGAGAGGATGAGAGGAGAGATATCCATTACCAAAGACAAGGAGTGGTGTAATAAATTCTTCACCAACATTAAGAAAGTTAAGTCATATTCCAGCTTGTGAAATCATGGCCAACATAAGATAAAAGCTCATATAAAACTGCATTTCAAAGAAGTGAATGGGACTGTATATTCTCCAAACAAACATATTTGCTTTCCTTATATTTCTACTTGAAATATTTCAGATATACTAGATCTATGGTACTCAACTACATGAAACATTTTTTTTTAATATTGTAATCTCCCAGAAAGAAAAAGGGGATGGTGTACACTTTGATACGGTCAAGGTGGACAAGAAGGTTTTATGGATTGGCCATATCTATCATCATACAGATGTAGCCTCTTAAAATAGAAATATCTTAGATGAAGATCAGTGAAAAAATCCTTGTCGAATTCTAAATCCCCTAATAACATCAAAAGGGAGAGAAAAACTCATTTCAGCACCAGAACCTTTGAGTGTATACAGTAAGTACAATAATGCCGTAATTATTTTAATTAATACTTACATCCAGCCAAGGGATGTTCAAACTCGGACTTTTTTTTAATAAAAAATTAATTCCATTCCCCTTTTACTTCAGTCTCTGCAAGTGCTACCTTGTCTGCCCAAGCTCAGATAAAATCAAGAGATGTGAGGTGAGTTGCAAATTATAAACACTGAGAGCTGAAAATAAAACTGTAATGTATATGAAGGGGTAAGCCAACTTTACTTCTATCAACCATCTCAGTGGATCTGCCCTCATTGCTGATTAGAGTCTCCCAGAAGACAAGGGACCAAGTCACAGTCAGGGACAATCACATAAGAACTTCTAGGGGTAGGATGGACACAGGCTTTAGTATTTTTTTAAAAAAAGGTTTATTTATTTCTGCATAAAACCTGGGGTACAGGCCAGAGGCGTGGGGCGGCGAGAAGGTTCACCAGAAACAGAGAGGGGAGCAGAACAGGCAGATAGACCGAAGTACACTGCTGAGGGGAGCAGCGGGAGAGGCAGGAGAGGTCTGCCGTGCCATGTAGGAATCTCCCTGGCCGGATGTCGAACTTGCATCACTGCTGCCCACAGCTCCACAGCGCAGCACTTAACTGCTGTGCCACCAGGGAGGCCTGGCTTTAGTATTTTTTAAGCTTCCCAATGACTTCAAAAGGGAGAAAAGGCTGAAAACCATTGCTCCAGGGAAAACAGAACTTCCCCTCAGGCTGGGTTCCATTATAGTCAGATGAACTTGGAAGTGAGAATCAATAGCCTTGCCCAAAGACTCAGTTCAGTTGAGTTTACCTACCAAGTATAAATCACCCAGGGTGTTAGTACTCAGTTTTAGGATGTGGTTCGTAACCACAAATAACTAATTATGATTGAATGCCGTGAGGACAGTCACACTTGTGTCCCAAAATTGCAAACTGTAATAGGAAGGAACTCAAAGGAAAGACTTTCTTCTGATTCCAGTTAGTGGAAGAAAGATTCCAACCCCTTTGATGGAAGCAATAGCATCTGGGGAAAGGTGCTCCCAAGGGTAGGGACTATGTAAGCAAAAGACCAGAAGTGCAGAAACAGGGACCTTTGGTGTATTAGGAAGAAATGGAACATGATTGATAATAGAAGAGGTGGATCAGCTAATTCAAGAAAATTCTTTTTGTTTTAGATGCCCAAACTGTTCTGTGATTCCCAGTGTTTGCCTCTAGAATTCTAGTTGTTCCAACAATTACTGTCAAACACTACAGTGATCACTTAATACCCAAAGAGGAATGTTTAAAAACATATTTTTGTAGAGATATCTGCTGTAGGCAACCTGAAGAGGTCAACAGAGTCATCCCCTAGGCTTGTCCAGATCTCTATTAAGCTCTTAAAAAGAGAGATTTCACAAAGCAGAGAGTTCATTTTATTTACAGATTTATGAAGGGAGCCAGTCTGACCAGTGAAAATGCCAATCCATTTCCATCTTTAAAAATGAGCTGAATGGGCCTCCCTGGTGGCACAGCTGGTTAAGCGCTGCACTGTGGAGCTGTCGGCAGCAGTGACGCGAGTTCGACACCTGGCCTGGGAGATTCCCACATGACGTGGCAGACCTCTCCTGCCTCGCCCACTGCTCCCCTCAGTAGTGTATTTCTGTCGATCTGCCTGTTCTGCTGCCCGCTCTGTCTCTGGTGAACCCTCTTGCTGCCCCATGCCTCTGGCCTGTACCCCAGCTTTTATGCATAAATAAATCTTTAAAAAAAAATGAGCTGAAATGAGAGGGCATTCAGCAGTTAGAAGGTTATAACCCACATAGGAAAACTGAGGGCAGAAGTTACAAGATAGTGAAAAACTGATCATGAAAGTGATCATAAAAGTTTAATTATTCGTCAAAATATGCATCAAATTTCACAAATATTATTTCATAGATTGCTCCTTTGGAAAAGATTTCAGCAGGCCTAACAGTTATTTGCTCAAAGCCATATGCTATTTCACAAGCAGCATTCTTAAAATATGAAATCATCAGTATGTTGGCTAAGGATGCCTTTGTATATTTTATAGTAAATACATTCACACAAGGATATGTCCATAAATCACATATCTGAAGGCCCTGGTGGTTTCATGTATCACTTGTTGAAAGTCTGTGCTGCTCAGATGTTAGAAATACTTTTATCCCTGCCCTTGATTACCTATATCCAATAAAACAGTGACAATTCATTAATCAGTCTCCAAAATCACTGGACCAGCTGCCATGAATTGTCTCTGTTAAATCTTATGACAGAGAAGTGGGACTGGTGTGGATACTCATTATCTACATCTTGGCTGACATCCCTGGTTAAAAAGAAGTGCTGCGCACACTACTGTTTTCCTGTAAAAGAGGTCCAATGGTGACTGGTGAAATATTTCTCTGCAGCCAGGAAGCTTAGGGTCTCAAAAAATTTACAAGAATAAAGTCCCTAAATATCATAAGGATTTAATTCTTGCTATTGATTGAGTGCAAACTGTAGTTGGGATGTCTGTGTCCAGTTGCCATTCTGGTACTGGTTATCTCTGCGTGATCTGCATTTAGTTGTTCTGAACATCTTCATCAACAAAAGTAACAACTGTGGTCATTAAATGTACTAATATACATAAAGCAATTGATCCAGTACCAAGTAGAAGGTACGAGGTTAGTGTCCAGTAAGTATCCAACATTGTCACTGTTGTTAACATTCTTCATGTTTGATGGACAAATACAGCTTAATGACAGAGAAGACTTTCCTATCACCTCATCCATTTTCCAAAACTTAGAAACAACTAGAAAAAAAGTTTCAAAATTGAAAATAACAATTGCATAATAAATGTTTGTGTGTGTAAGTGTGTGTTGCAGGAGAAGGTAGACTGAATCAGGGGGAGAGAAAGAAGAAATATCGAGGGCAGTGTTAGGGCAGAATGTTAGAAGGAAAAAGAAAGTGATTCACAGCTAAACCTGCCTTAAAAATCTACTAACCTAATAATGTTTTGTTCTTATAAAAATATAGCTACACAAATACACGCAAATTCACACAAAAGTGATTACAAGACTGGTCATAACTGCAGGTATATTGTAAACGACATCTAAAACTCACAGTCTCTACTGGGATTGTCTAGGGACACAACCTCTGAACTGCTCAGCATTCTCCAGAAACCCAGTTTCCATATACAAAACAGAGTAATGACCTGATATATAAAACTGGGGTTGCAGAGGAGACACAGATCATTACAGAATAGTCAGTGGCTTCCGATCAGATATCCAGATTCCAGCACAACTTTCACAATTGCATATAGATTTTCTTCTACTGGGTCTTCTGGATCCTTGGATGATGAGGTAATTAGAAAAGCTCTAATATACCCAGAAGAGAAGAATTTGGATTCTTCACACCAAATGCTTTCTGGATGGACATGATAACTTTGAGGAATGTGTATTTGGAACGCAATTATAGATACTGCAATCTAAACTGTGGCCTTTTTTAAAAGAAAGGATGTTTCTTTGAGGGCTACTCTTTAGCACGGAGTAGAGATTGGTACACATCTAAGAATCGGTTAATTGACATTTTATCAGCTCTGACCTTTTCGGATATATAACCTCTCAGTCTAATATCCCTCCTCTGTAAAATGGGGATAATTGCACAGATCTATTAAGAATGTTGGGAGGATCAGAAATCTCACATAATATGTCAGGTACAATAACAAGTATCCAAGAGATAACAACCAATATTATTAACTTAAAGGTAATTTCAGTTCAGTCAGTGTAAAGCTATTCTACTTTAAATTGGAATGATAAATAAGATATAAACATACTTTTAAGGACAAATAAAAATAACTGAATTTCAGAATGGCTAAATAAATTGCTCTTTTTGATGAAATTTTACTTGAATGAGAGATGGGAGAGGTGGAAGTTGGAAGAGGCATAGATTAAAATAATAATTCCATGATTCACTGAGCATTGGAATTTTCAAATTGCTGGAATAGGAAATTATACATCTTTCCGAGAGAGAGAGAGAGAGAGAAAGAGAGAGATTAAGTGGAAAATAGCAATTTATGCACATACTTTCAGATGCATTTTTTTGCAACAAGAAACCACTCATCATTTGTAAGTTAAATTTTGAAACTCTGAGGAAAGATTAAACAGCAAGTCTTGGACAGTGTCTTCATGGTCTGGCTTCTATGTAACTTTGCACAAATCATTAATAACTTCAATTTTTTGCTATAATTTGGGGATCTCAGACAATCTCCATGAAAAAATGAAATTAATAATATTAATAGAATCTCTAATCCTAAATACATAAGGAGAAAGGTGGTTTTTTGAGTTACCTTTATGAGTTACTACTGGTGCTGAGAAAAGTTTAACACATGCCTTTAAAAAGTTATGAAACCCAACATTTTAATTATACTTTCTTTATACTCAGTGGTCTGGGAGAGATGAAAGAGAACATTTAGATAAAACAATGCTCTACAATTCTATAGTCTCAAAATGATCACTTTTCCTGGGAAAAAACAGTGCCTTCCATCAGACCCGGGTCTGGCTTTTAATGAATCATGTGGCATAGCCATGAATGCCACTGCCCACAGCTATATGAAGCAAAGGTAAACTTGATTAGAAAAGAGATATTATTATTCTTGCTTGATGGAGTTCAACTAAATATCACATCTTGAAAACTACAGAGACATGAGAACAGAAACTCTTTCACTTAGGATGGACACTTAACATCACAGGCATTCCACCACATAGCCTGGTTGTCTTTTTGAAACAAGCATTTCAAAATATTATTTGTCTTCAGTTACACTGACAGGGCAGAGACACAAACTTGATACACATACTTTAGGCCATATTTCACTGTTAAATTATTTCTTACTGTCAGCATCTATTTCTTAGGATCCTCCTACCCTATTTAATTTGCTAGACTGAAAAACATATTAGAATTAGCTCTAAAATAAGAGTGATCAGGCACAGAGTGAGGGCCTGAGAAGCCTTCCCGTAGGTAAAATCTTATGAACTGTATAGGAACTGAGTGTATATGTGAAGGACATTTTTACAGGCATTTTCAGTTTTTAGTTTTACAGGAATTTTTAGTTTTTAGTTTTACAGGCATTTTTAGGCATTTTATTGCCTACATGTTGAGTAGACAAAGTTGCCCAATAAGTATAATCTAACAAGTGAGCAGAAGAAAGACTGGATATCTCGGTACCTAGTTGGGGAGTGACAGACAGTGGATAAACATTAAGCAGAGGAACAGATAACGTTCTCGTTTGGAGCCTACAACAGATTTTAACCAACTTCCAGTCAGACACAACATTACTCTTCAGGGCTCTGTTGGACCAAGCAGTCCTCACCAATCTTAGATGCCACTGCACAGTGCCCCTTCCCCTTCCTCTGCAGCACTGATTGATCAGGTACCTGGCAAGCCCCAAGGAAACTCTTATAGGATCAGCTGAGCTCCAGGACGCAGAGCGAGTAGTTTGTTTATGGGTAGTGGTAGTGACAGGCAAACCGCGGTGTCCCCTTGTTCAGTCTAATGGGGTGAGTTGAAAGATTTGGCTGTCAGACCACCGTGAGGCCTCATTTTTCTTTCCTGCCGCGTAGGGTGTCCCTTGCTGCAGCCAACATTTGATTGTGATTAATTTGTCAGGGATGGCTGTACAATGGAAATGGAGAAATGGATTGCCAATTACAGCTAGTCTTCCCTCAGACTGCTTGGCAAACAAGGGCCTTTCTGCAGGTCTGACAGCCCCAGCACACTAGATTTAGCCAAAGAGAGAAGGAACCCACCTCTCAAGTACTTTTTTAAATGAAAAAGAGGTCAAAGGTGGCTCCTTTTTTTTATTTACCACCCGTTAAGAGACTTGCTGAGGCCTGTCTTGGCCTTCTTGGCAAGCATCACCAGAGGGAAAGCTACTCTGAGGTCTGCTGTTCTACTGTTGAATTGAAGTGCTTTGTACTTCTGATTTAAGTCTGAACAGAGTAAATGAAGGTGTGAAAGTTCATTCCTTACTTCATAGTGGCAGAGCCCAAAGGGAACTGTATCTGACTTCCTTTGAGTTGTTTACAACATGCTAATTGTAGGCAAAAGGAAAACATAAGTAGGCAGCCATCCATTGTTCCTTTTATTTCCAAGACATTACCCAATTTCACATTGACAGCTATCACAAAATAACTTGTTATTTATCTCCTAGTAGAAGACATGACCTTTTGTAATTTTAACAACATCCCAAAGGAATAGATTACCAAAAGAGGAAATGTCTTTAGCTGTCAAGCCCTGTACGTCTCATAATCAGGTTTGCATTCAGGTGGTGAAGGGGATGGATGCAATAACATTTAACACTCATAAAAAATGACTAATAAGCTGACATCGATATTTATGATTCTAAAATGTCTCATTGCAACTCAGAAATACATGGACTATGATTGCTGAAGGGCTGCACTATTAATTTATTCTCATATTACATGATTTGCTCATTTGTGGAAGCTGGAGTGGATGAATTAGGTCTTGTTTTAGTCAGCAGAAATAAAAAAAAACTCATTGTGATTATCTTATAAAAAATACATGAAAATGAACACAATTATTCAAGAAGATTAAGAAAGAAAATTCTAAAATTTTCTTAGAGGCTGTAATAAGACTATTTGTAATATAAAAATGAACACATCACATACTTTCACATTCATACACAATAGGCAATATATTTTCTATTACATATGCAGTATGTAATGTGTAATATATATCATAATTACACATATATAAGCCTATTATGTCACCTTTTATAAACATATAGATAGCAAGTAATAAAAAATTTACCTTGCAGTTGTAGAGTTGAAAGAATTAAAAAGCAGGAATTATTTGTGAAAGAAATGGACAACCAAATAATTGGATTAATTATTTATTAAAATATTTTATTTAATTCATTTAATATATTTACATATTTATATAAAATTAATATAAAATAGATGATCTATGGGTATGGGTGGTTTGGTAGAGAGAAAAAAACAGTAAAAATAGGACCTCCCTGGTGGCGTAGCGATTGAACGCTGCGCTGTGGAGCTGTCGTCAGCCCACGATGCCCAGCGGGGGAGAATCCCACATGGTGCGGCAGACCTCTCCTGCCTCGCCTGCTGCTCCCCTCAGCAGTGTATTTCTGATCTGCTTGTTCTGCTCCCCACTCTGTCTCTGATGAACCCTCTCACCGCCCCACACCTCTGGCCTGTACCCCAGCTTGTATGTATAAATAAATAAATCTTTAAAAAAAACAGTAAAAATAATATAAATTTATTTTAGTATTAAGTAATTGATAAATTAGATTTTTGTTTATAGCTATGTATACCTGAAAACATGTTTAAGTAAGTCATGCTTTTTTTTCAAACCAGTGTGTGTGTGTATGTATATATCTATATATATAAATATATATGCAAACATGCATGTATACTTTTTATAGTAATAGCATTTCTCATCCAGTAGCTTAGGTATATGGCTTTGATAATATGCATATGTATATGCAATTTATGTACACATATATACCACATATATGCAGACATATAAACACTCTATAATGTATGCATGTATGTATTATATTTAAACATATTATATGTGAACTATTTTTTGTATAGGCCAACAATTATAACATTTAGTATATATATAATGTATATGCATTTATAGTATGTGCAATTTATTGTTACACATACGTATGTATATGGTTGGTAAAGCAAAGAGTTGGAAAATAAAACTACCAGCAAATGAGGCCCTCCAAAAGAGTCGGATTAGTAATACAGATATTTTGACAAGAATAATTCTTCCAATTCATGAGCACAGAATATCTTCTCATTTATTTATTTTTCAATTTTTTTAAAGATTCAATTAGTTCTCACTGTACAGGTCTTTCATTTCCTTGGTTAAATTTATTTGTAAGTATTTTCATTATTTCTGTTGCTATTAATGAAGCTGTTTTCTTTGTTCCTCTCTTGGATAATTTATTAATGTATATAGAAACACAGCTGATTTTTATATAGAGAATTTTGTATACTGCAACTTTACTCAATTTGTTTAGTATTTCCAGAAGATTTTTACTCTTTGGTCATCTGCAAAAAGAGAGGATTGGATCCTTTCCAATTTGCATGCTTTTTATTTCTTTTTTTTTTTTTTGCCTGATTTTTCTGTGTAGGTTTTCAATAGTGTATTGAACAAGTGTGAGTGGGCTTTTTTGTTTCTGACTATAAAGGAAAATGTTCAACCTTTCACTACTGAGTATGATATTAGTGGTGGGCTGACCATACATGACATTTATTGAGTTGACATATGTTCCTTTGATAAGCAGTTTGTTGAAAGTTTTTATCATAGATGCTGAATTTCATTAAATGCATTTTTCTGCATTGATTTAGATGACCTTGTGATTTTTAAATTTTCATTTCTATTGTGATATATCACTATTATTGACTTGTATGTGTTGAACTATTCTTGCATGCCAGGATGAATCACACTTTCAGATGTTGTGTAATCCTTTTTAGGCACTTTTAAATTCAGTTTTCCTAATATTTTCTTGAGAATATTGCATCTATATTCATCAGGTATGTTAGCCTCTGGTTTTATTTTATTGTAGTGTCATTGTCGGGCTTTGGTATTAGGGAAATGCTTATGTCATAAAATGAGTTTGGAAGTGTTTGCTCCTCTGAAAATATTTAGAAACATTTTAACAGTATTGGAGTTACTTCTTTTTAAATGTTTGGTAGATTTCACAAGTGAAACCATTTTATGGGGTTCCCTTTGTTGGGAGGTTTTAAACTACCAAACGATTCACTATCTTCTCTAATTATTGATCTGTTCAAACTTTCTATTTCTTCATGATTCAACCTCAGTGTATTGTATATTTATCGGAATTTATACATTTCTTCCATGTTGTAATTGTTAGGTATATAGTTGTTAACTGCAGATTTTTATGATCCCGTGTATTTCTGTGGTGTCACTCATAAAAGTCTCCTGTTTCATTTATGATTTTCATTCTTTCAGTCTCTTTTTTCTTGGTTAGTATAGCTAAAGGTTTTTTCGATTTTGCTTATCTTTTCAAAAACTCAAATCTCAGTTTTAGGGATTTATTTCAAAGCTACCACCTTTGGCTTTTGCAATATCCCTAAATTTTGACATGTTGGGTTTCCATTTTAGTTTCAAGATCGTCTTTTGATCATTTTTTGATTTATTCTTTGATCGATTAGTTGCTCATGAATGTGCTGCTTAATTCCATACGTTTGTGAAATTTCCATAGTTCCAACTATTATAAATTTCTAGTTTCATTACTCTGTAGTTGAAAATATATTTGATATAATTTCTATCTTCTTGAATTTTTTATATCTTGTTTTGTGAGCTACCAAATCTTTAATCTAGAAAATTTTCTGTGTGCACTTGAGAAGAATGTTTATTAAGCTGATATTGAATGACATATTTTGTACATGTTTTTTACAGCCAATAGTCTTCAAATATTTGGATTTTACAGTCTTGGATCAATCTTTATTACCGTCCTTTGTTTTCTTTAAATGACCTGAAGGAGAGTCACCATTTTGTACCATCAGTCCCACACAACCAGATTTCTTTCTACTTTATCCTCCTGCTTAATAAAAATAGTTTCACCACTTTTACCCTACTTTTCTATTTGGGGGTTCCTAAAGGTGACTGTCACTAGAGGTACTGGAATAGAAAACATTATGACTATTTTATTCAGCCTGGAATTTCCACTGGGCACAGTGGGAAAGGAAGTTGTATGGAGACGTGACAGACCTGTGGTAGGCATTGAGATGGGGTGGAGGAAATGACCAAGTTAGCCCTGAGGCTGGAGGAGAGATTTCTAGGAAGATAATTAGGGCAACCCCATCTTGCCACTTACCTGCTGTTAATGATTTGGACACTGTAACCCCAACTAAGATGGCCATTGCCTCAAGTGAGATAAGACATGATGGAAGGAGTCATTAGTGAAGTGTATGAGAGCAAAGGACACTAATTGGAAATTGCAGAAAAGCAAAAGATGTTCCTGGACACAGCTTGCTCTGCATATCCCAGAGCATCTTCTAGTTGGTCTCTGCTTGTTAGTGGCAGCCTTGTCATGACCTTTACAGTCCACTTGCATTATGTTCTTCTTTACCATATTTTGCCCACCATATTTGCTCACTAAATTTTCTACTTCTTACCTCACCCCAAGGCTGGACTGAACAGATGACTTGGAGCGAGGTTTTTTGGGGAAAAGTTACAGCAGAGTAATTCCTATTACGCATGAGTTCATGTGTACACACACACACACAAACACACACACACACACACACTACTTGTAAGTCCCATTACAGGCTACAACATGTGCAAAGATATAAAAAAAGTATTTCAAGTCAAATATTTTTACATTTCCCAGATACCCTGATGCATATCCCTGTTTTACCCTGGCAATGAGGCATATTTTCATTGTTTCATGAAGGATGAAAAAAGCTGATGAGTCCTTATTTCCTTCTATATACAATATGGGAATACAGCAACTCTGCACACCTCTCTTTCTTTTTCACTATGGATGAGGGAATAAAATATTTGCAAAATTGAAAATAAAATTGAGAGGCAATAATTTAAGATGTTAACCTTTCCCCATGGCAGTTCCAGAAGATCCTTCTGGCTTGCTAAGGGATTCAGAATTTGAGGAAGCTTGGAGCCCCTGAGCTGCAGGTGATCACTTTCACAAGTTCCTGTAATTATATGCAAGGGCTGACATTTTAAGGTTGGCTGAATGCCTGACTTTTAAACTGGGGCATTAGCAGTGTGCCAAAGGCACCATAAACTGCAGGATGGGCATCTTCCTGAGGGCTAATTTTGCAAGAAGATGTTTTGTAGAAGGGCTGTAAAATTACTTAACAGATAAGTAATGTATGGGTTTGTGTTTAAAGGAATAGATTAAAATATATTTATGCTTTAGAATTAAGATTCAACTAAAAAAAATCTTCATTTGCATAGGCTATGCCCTGAGATCCTGAGGATACAGTTACATCAATCTTTATCTTTAAAGGGTCTTTGATGATAAAGTGGATGACAACAGGTAGTACCTTTATTTATTTATTTATTTATTTATTTATTTATTTATTTATTTATTTATTTATGTATACAAGTTGAGGTACAGGCCAGAGGTGTGGAGCAGCAAGAGGGTTCACTAGACAGATGGGGTAGCAGAACAGGCAGATGGACAAAATACACTGCTGAGGGGCACAGCGGGCGTAGCAGGAGAGGTCTGCTGTGCCATGCGGGAATCTGCCCCACCGGGCGTCGAACTCACATCACTGCAACCAACAGCTTCACAGTGCAGCGCTTAACTGCTGTGCCACCAGGAAGGCCCGGTGGTACCTTCATTAACTCAGTCTTCATGAATAATTGATGATGAGCCCAATCTCATGGGCCAGAGTGGTTCATACAAAAAGAATTTGGCTAGAAGAAACTTGGATAGAAAAAGATTCAAGGGTAACACTAGGGAGCCAGAGGAAGTATGGTAGCCATGATCCTTATGGAGATGTTTGTGGGTATCTCCTCAACACTGGAGTAGTCCCAATTCGACTCTCTTCTTTTTTTCCAGTAGCAGAAGGTATATATTAATATTATTTTTACCTGACATATAAGGAAATTCAAAGAAGAGGCTAATGATTGAATTATTCGTATTCTAATTTTATGGATATAAAATTCCCTGATTCCCACGTCCTTACCTTTTTTATGCTACCTGTTGTTGTCCAGTAAGTACATCTGTTCTCACTGCTTATATAAGCCAGATGAGTGTGGTTGGTAAGCCACTCAACAACCCTAGGCCTTATTTTACTCACCCAGAAAAATTAGAGCTAAGACAAGTATGCTATCCAAAATGACTTCCAGCTCTTAGAGTTTCTTTTCTTTTTTTTTTTTAATATTTATTTATTTATACATACAAGCTGGAGTACAGGCCAGAGGTGTGGGGTGGTGAGAGGGTTCACCAGAGACAGAGTGGGGAGCAGAACAGGCAGATCAGAAATACACTGCTGAGGGGAGCAGCGGGTGAGGCAGGAGAGGTCTGCTGCACCATGTGGGATTCTCCCCGGCTGGGCGTCGAACTCGCACCGCACGCACTGCCGACAGCTCCACAGTGCAGCGCTCAAATGCTGCGCCACCTGGGAGGCCCAGAGTTTTTGATCTTAGAAATGAAAAAAAATGTGCAAGCTTTCTGGATTTGGGGGGCAAAAAAAAAAAGCAAGCATTGGGCTTTTTTTTCCTTTTCACACTAGTGGCAGGATAGTAACTACCATCTACTTCCTAGGTTTCGTTAGAAGGAAGTACCAGAAAGCTATCTTAAAGAACCATTGTTTGACTCTGTCTATAAGAATATGGTGTCTTATCCTATGGAATTTCACATTTGTGACCAAAAATAACTACAATTATTTTGTCTCGCTTAACACTGAAAGCTTTTACTTAGATAGAGACAAAACAAAATGTTTTTATTCCTCTAGCTTAGATAAACTGTAGGGAGTTCGGAATTGCTGAAACAAGTTGACTTTATTTTTTAAACAATAGGCCATGGTGGTTATGGCTAAAAGTAATATATAAAACATGGTGTGATGTTACAAGCAGGCTTCATTTCCAGACAGTTGAACTCATGGGGCTTTAACCACAGGACTGGGGGATAGTGAGAGGAGACAAGTGGCTTTCAGAAAGCAGCAGAAGTAATATAACAGAAAGTAAGATGGCTCATGATAAGGGACTGCTGACTAGTGCTACTCGCAGCCTAGGTAAAGCTGCCTTCAAATAGTAAATTACTTGTTTAACAGTAGGGATACTCGAGAATTTAGATGGTGGCAGTGAAAAAAATATTCAAAGTCCACATCATTTAGTAGGGGACTCAAATGCTAATGGAGAATAAGAAAGATAACAATAGTAGCAAAAATAAAATTACTATTAATAGTGAAAATAATAATTGCTAAGTATCTTTATCTGTCTGACCATGATAAGCACTGTAATGCACTAATTTTATCTTCAAACAATCCCATGTTGGGCCTCCCTGGTGATGCAAGGGGTTACGTCTCAGTACTATGAAGCTATTGCAGCCACTGCAGCATAAGTCCAATCCCCAGTCAGGGAACTTCCCACAAGGCACAGCAGACCTCTCCTGTCTTGACCACTGCTTCCCTCAGCAGCACATTTCAGTGAATATGCCTGTTTTGCTCCCCACTCTGTCTCTGGTGAATCCGCTCCTCAACACACAGCTCTGGCATACACCCCAGCTCTTGTATGCATAAATAAATAAATCTTTAAAAACAATCCCATGTTATAGGCACTATAAACCTCATTTGACAGCTGAGGTCACTGAGGTGTAGGGACAGTAACTGGCCTGAGGACACACAGCTAATAAGCAATAGACTCAGAATTTGGAACTAGATCTGGGGAATACTGAAACTTAGTCTATAGCCACCTTCATATATACTCTTCTTCCCTATTATTGCTTGGTACTCTAGGAGAACTCTACTGTAGTGATCACAAAGATTAATCACACATAGTACTGCAGATCATGCTACAAGCAATCAGCATACTGCCAATGTGATCAAGATGCTAGAATCACAAGGCAAAGGTAACCTTTGAAGAGGATTAAGAGGAACTAAACAAATGGAAATGTAGAGAATTATTTCAGGATTATTAAAAGTTAACTGCAGAACAGCACTATATCATATTAAATATATAAATATAGAGATATAATTGCATTTAATTAAATTAACAGACACCATTCAAAATAGATAAATTTAGGGACAATGCAAATATTTCTCCACTATAAATGTATACACAAAATGAGATATGTCCATGTACAGTATATGGAATATTAGTAAAAAGGAAAAAATACTAATACATGCTACAACGTAGATGAACTTTAAAAATATTGTGCTAAGTAAAAGAGGCTAGTCACAAAGACCACTATGTTAAAATTCTATTATATGTAATATCCAGAACAGGCAAATCTGTAGCGACCAAGAGTAGATTAATAATATCAGTTTAAGGCAAATAGGGGAGAGGAAGTGAGGAGGGACAGTTAAGAAGGGATTCATTTGTGGATATTAAGCATTTTCCAAAATTATATTATCATATTGGTTACATATTTTTGTAAATCTACTAAAATAACTTTGAAAGAAATTTTAAATACTTTAGATCATAATTATATTTTAATAAAAATTATTTAAAAATTAATGAATAGAAAAAAAATGAGTTTGGTTATTATTTTGTGACTATTTTGTTGTACCCTAAAGTCTAAATGAAATAATTTCTTCCAGTAGGTAAAGAGGAAAAAAAAAAGAATTGTGTGATAGACATCGATAATTATTATTTATTTATGCATACCAGCAGGAGTACAGGCCAGAGGTGTGAGGCGGTGAGAGGGTTCACCAGAAACAGAGCGGGGAGCAGAAGAGGCAGATCAATGGAAATACACTGCTGAGGGGAGCAGCGGGCGCGGAAGGAGAGGTCAGCCAGGCCATGTGGGAATCCCCCCGGCTGGGCATCAAACTCATGTTGCCACTGCTGACAGCTCCATAGCACAGTGCTTAACTGCTGTGCCACCAGGGAGGCCCCTATTTTTACTTTTCTTTCTCTTGACTTAGGGCCCAAGTTTCCAAAGACACAACTAAAGCCAATATCTCAAAGTGTTTTGTCTATGTTTTCTTCAAACATTTTATGATTTCAGTTCTCACATTTAATTCTTTAATCCATATTATTTTTTATGTATGTGAGACAGTAGTCTAGTTTTATTTTGCATGTGGTTGTCCAGATTTCCCAACATATTTGTTGAAGAGACTTTCCTTTCTCCATTGTACACTTTTAGTTTCTTTATCATAAATTAACTATCCTTATGTGTGAATTTATTTCTGGGTTCTCAAATCCATTCCACCAATCTGTGTGTCTGTTTTTATTACAGTATCATGCTGTTTTGATTACTATAGCTTTTTAATATACTTTGAATTCTGGGAGTATGAGACTTCTGTTCATCCTTTTTTGTTAGGAGTGATTTGACTATTTGGCATTTTATGTGGTTCTATATAAGTTTGTTTCTTCAGTAACATTTGTTTTTTACTTTGAAGAATGCCATTGAAACACTGATAGATATGCATCACATGTGTATTACTTTGGATAAGATGGCTATTTTAATAATGCTAATTCTTCTAACCCATAGACAGGAAATACTTGTGCATTTCTTTGCATCTTATTTTTTTTTTTAAGATTTATTTATGCATACAAGCTGGTGCACAGGCCAGAGGCATGGGGTGGCGAGAGGGTTCACCAGAGACAGAGTGGGGAGCAGAGCAGGCAGAGCAATGGAAATACACTGCTGAGGGGAGCATCGGGCAGGGCAGGAGAGGTCTGCCGCGTCATGTGGGAATCTCCCAGGTTGGGTGTCGAACTCATGTCACCACTGCCAACAGCTCCACAGTGCAGCACCCAACTGCTGCACCACCAGGGAGGTCCTGCATCTTATTCTTGTTGGAAGTCTATATTATATGATATGTCTCTTCTATCTGATCTAAAAAATACATCCCCTGCCATTTTCAAGTACTGTTTTCTTATAGGATTATTATTCAACCTTTTATGAGGTGATGTTTATTGTTGAAGCTAGGATGAGTCTCTTGGAGAAAACAGAAAGTGAATTTTGTTTTCTGATCCAACTAGCCAAGCTATGCCTTTTGACTGGTGAGTTCAGTCTGTTTACCTTAAGGGTGATTATTGACATATGAGGGCTTGTTACTGCCATTTTGTCTTCAGTTTTCTGTTTATTTTATTGCCTTGTTTATTTTTTGTAGACTTTTTTTTCTCTTCATTTTAATATTTCTTATAGGGAAGGTATATACCATTTATACCTATTAATGCTGAACCAGACTTTTACATTTGGATAAATGTCAGTGATCATGATTTATAATCATTTTTATGCCTTTTATTTTATGAGCTGATATTGTGTTGAATACTATGTATTAGTGTCAACTAAAATAATACTGATTAAGACTCTACATCCATATCTGTGCTAGGCATTAGACAATAATAATTATAGAAGTTAAAGTTCAGTTTCAGAAGTTAAGTCGAAATGATTAGAATGGAAGGTTTAGGTAAAGGGAAAATATGTTTTAGCAATATTGTAGTTTGTAGTTGTTTATGACAATTTGGGATTATTTATGTGAATGTAATTTTATTTAGGATATTTAAAAATATCAATCTATACAGATGAGAATTTCTGTGTTAATTTTTAAATTTGTGGTTTAGTCTTATGCATTTGTGAAGAACTGTCTCTGTTTGCCATGGCTGAAATGTAAGACAAAGCTTAAATAAATTAGTTTTCTTAGTTCTTAAGACTTGAAGGAGACTCCCTTTGACAGTCCAGTAGATTTAGATTCATTCACATTTTATCATTGTCTTTTTTCCTCTGGTTATCCCAACATTTATCTATTTCAGTAACATTTTTTACTCTACTATGTTCAAACTCATTCTCAAATATTTCCCTAGGGTTCCTTGGTAGACAGGATAATGATCCATATCTGCTCAGGATTCCTAGTTTGTTTGTAGATGGAGACTTAAGGTGGTGCAAATTGCAATTGATTTCTACAATTTTTTTTTATAGAAATAGGCCAGAATTAGGAATGCAGTAAGTTATACAATTATTCATTCATTCTCAATATGTTGATTTCCATTTACACTAATGCATCTGAAAATTTTGCAAGAACTATGGGAACAAATAATAAAAAAAGATAAACAAAATTGAAGTGTCACCTAAATGCCTCACAACTAATGAGTTGTTGATATCCTGATAACTTCAGAATTTCATGCCTCAAAATTTTGTTAGATTTAATGATTATAAAGTCATTTTAACAAAGTAGATACTATTTATCAAAATCACAAAATATTCTTGAAAAATAAGGACATAATTATTCAAAATTATTAAACTGATTCTGGGTCAATGATACTAGCCTGAACAAATTACCTATGAGTGACTGTGTGATTTAATATCCTTTACTTTTCCCCTTTAGCAATGATATCTAGAAATCCATCAATTCCCCTTTCTACAATCAGACACATGGCTTCCCAAAGAAACTAAATATTCCCAACTTCCTTTGCAGTTAAGTTGGTCATGAAACAAATTTCTCTCCAACAGAAGGTAAGTAAAAGAGTAATGAGGTCTAATTTAAGTCCAGGTACCAAATGATAATGGATATGCCCATTAAATGTGGTTCTTTTGTTGGCAACAGAGAAGCTAAGTATATGAGAACTATACTTTCAGGAAGGGAGAGTGTCAAAACACTTGACAATCTGGTATATTTCTGACTCCTTGAGTGATAAAATGTAACAAATCTTCCTATGAGCAGATTACTCACTTTGCAACTGTTAGCAAAGAGGAAAATATACTTCTATATACACTCAACCATTCTATTTTGGATTTCTTTGTTACAGCAGCTTAGGTTTACTCTAACAAATGTAACACTTCAAGATGCATTTAAAAAATAGAATCATTGACCAAAAATGATTTGACATGAAAATCTTTGTCCCAAAGAGGTAAACATGCTTGACTTCTCTCAGAACTGTCAGAACTAATTTTGAAGTACTTTCTAAAGGGAGCTGATCTATGTTTATTTAAACTCACTGTTTAGATATAAGTATGTATAAGAAGCAAGAAAAGGGGATAAAATTCAAAGCATGATGAGAAAAATGAGCAACCGCATGAAAATTACTCACTGATCTAACTGAGATTGTGGGCAATACGGAGATGCACCCAAATAATTCTTTAGGGAGAGCCTGTTAATAGTGCTCCTATTTTTTGACATGGCTGAATGACATTTTTAGAGTTACTACTAAATAGATAGGCTCTACAATTCACTGAAATGTGTTTCCTGTGTCTTTAAAAGGCTTACTCTTTTAATACTTTTAGAAGAAAAAACATTTGTTAAATGTAGTTTAACAGTAAGTGGCAGCCTCTGAGGATGGGGTGGGTTGGAATTAATGTGTTCCTTCCAGTCCTAAATCAAAGTTTTACCCTGATAGAAATGCATAAAGGTAGACATTGAGACCTCAGAAGAAGTAATAAACTTTATAATCTTTATTACTTTTTGAAACACTTAAATCTTTTAATTAAGTCCTAAAATTGTTCAGCTTGAACAGAACATCAGTGAAAATGACATAGGTTTCTCCCTGCATCTGCAGAAAACTAAGTTCCCAGCATTTTCATTTATTTTGGCAAATCTCCTGAAGGAACCCTGCCCTTGGGTCCCACTGTCATTTTTATTTAAGCTAAAGTGGCATGCATTGTGACTGGACAATTGAGACTCCTTACAGGTGTCTTAATTTACTGTCTTTTTACTATTAAAGAACCATGTAGCATAGACAAAACAGGAAGGGAGTTTGTACAATGTTTCATGGGATGAAGACACACATATGAACATACAGGAGTGTATTTGTTGAAACTGTATATTCATTTAAATGGTAAGCACTCCAAGAGTTAGATACAATCTTATGGCTAGAATTTTTGTTATCTGTTAAGCTGTTTCTCCAATATCAACACACACAAATTACTCAAATGTAACATAAATGAGATGGACTTGGTCCTAGCACTGCATTTTCCCAAAAAGAGTAAATTATTGTGATTTGAATGTTACTTTGCTTTGAAAGTCAGCAATTAACCCAAGGATTGCCAAGACAATAACACTCCTGATCACAACTTGACCAGTACAAAAAACACAGGATATAAGAGAAGGGAATTTATGGGAGAAAAAAGAGTCATAATTAAAGCACCTGAAGCAAAGTTTGCAAAGCAAATGAAAATATCAAAGGAGAGGGAAGAAAAGCCAGATGACGAGTAAGGGTTGGCAGGGGGATGAAAGGGAGTGCCTCTCATTTTTGTCAATTTTGCTCTGGTTTCCAAATGTTCCTCTTACACATGATAACTCTTCCAGCAAGTCTAGAGTTGCATGGCAGTAGTTGTGACACCCTCTGAAATGTGTCAGCATTTAAGGCTAAAGGAGAGAATGCCCTCAGCAGCATGTCTTCCAAGTCAGGCCTGTGAGTTTAGACAGATGTGGCAATAAAACTATTTGCTGTGTAGATACATAAGGTTAAAGAAACATCACATTGTTCTCCTTTTTACTAGTTAGAAGCAGAAGCACAAACTTGAGTATAAATAAGGGATTCAATTAGGAAGTTGTGTCCTGGCAGCATTTCATGGAAAGCAAAGGGATTTATCGGAAACCCACCTTCCACACTGATAACAGAAATAGAGGATTAAATATGGGAGCTGCTTTAGTTAAGTTACGCTTCACTTAAATTCTTTCAGCAAATTTTCAGTCAATAACTCAATGTCTAAAATTCCTTCTTCCCTGAAAGCATCACCTCAAACTTGGAAAACAAGATTCAAGTTTTCTTTTTCTCCAAAGAGAGTATTTTCCAAATTACTCAAGCGATACACTTTTCCACCTGGACTTCATTTCTCTTAACTACATTGGTTCTCATAAAATGGACTAAAATTATTTTTGCTGCTCACATCTTAGTAAAAATTCCATTGCCATGTATCATGTCTAGCCCCCCTTGTAAAACTTATTAGCACCAGAGTGTCCAAGTTGGACTCAAAGGGCAGAAGGCATATATGGGATCTGAAATGTCCATCAGGGAAATTCAAATCTGTTCCTCCGAGACTGGTTTAGCAGCCAATTCAAATCTTTAACAGAAATTCTGGAGTTTAGAGTCCCTATAAGCCTCATCTGGATCTATTTTTCCAAAAGTAACACAGGCCTTTTCTTGGTATTTTACCAAATGTGGATTTTCATCTTGAGTGTAAGCAGGCGGTTCCAGTGCCCCATGGAACCATCCTGGAAACATTATGTCAGAGTAGCAACAGCAGTTGCTGGGACTAAGAAAGTCTGGTTCTTCTTCCAGGAGATCTTCAAAGGCAGGGGGGCGTGCTTCCATCATGTCTTTTCTTAAATTGGGCTGAGTTACAGAGTGGGTATTCTCCAGTTGGCATCTTGCAATAACAAACAGCTGGATTTGCTGCCATCAAGGCTTGTTCCCAAAAGGCTGAGGAATAGGAAGAAGCTGGGAGAAAAATTGGCTCCTGCTGTGGCTCCAAGCTTTCCCTGGTATGATCTTCCAGACATACTTTGAATGTGATGATGATGATGTCAGAAGTTCCATGAAATGGGAATGCGTATCCTGGATATTAAATAACCAATTCCCTTCACAAGTATTTCCAACATAGTAAAAAAAATTTGTTTTTGTCAAACTAGAATTACAGAGGTTTTCAGGCCATAAATCTAAAGTGAAGGCAAATTCAAAACAGAGTGTTTAGACTCTTTCTAGCAGCTGGGGACATGGTTTGGGACAAAGACATGTTGGGAAAAGTTAGGATAAGGTCCATGTCCGAAATGTGCCTTGCTCACTGACATCCTTGCGGGCCATGACAAACAACAAAGGGGATTTTTCTTAAATGAAGTTAAGTGTTGTATTCAACTTGACTCCCTAACTAAGAAAGTTCTGGAACTTAAATTTTGTCTTGTTAAAATGGACACTGCCATACCTACAAATACCATTTGTTTTTCCTAAAATAGTGATGTTTGCTATTAGGAAAAATAAAAAATGGGGTAGTTTACTCTAACTGCTATTTTTCCATTCATAATTTTATTTTCTGTACTTTCAATCAGGCAACAATTTAGGTTATGATAATTATCATTATCAATAAACATATATATCTTCTACAGCTATATGTACTAGCTTCTACAGATATAATGCTAGACAACGTGCACAGATTACACACTAGTAAATCCCATTAAGAATTCCAAACTGACTTTAGACACAGAGTATATAAACATAAATCACTGAACAATATTAGGGAAGAGTTGTTAATTGTCCAAATTACAAAGGCTGAAAAATTTCAAAAGATACAGTGACCATCAAGGATTGACAAATGCAAGGAAATTTCCCAAGATAACAAGTTTTCACCTGGATAAGCACATGTGCTGTGTTTTTGTTCTGGGAATGCTTTGTTCAGTGGTATGCTTTGATGATATGTGTGAGTTTGGTACAGTTGTATTTGTGCACACATTCACATGCTATAAGAAAGAGAAACAGGGTTAAACCTGGGAAGATATATGCATGTGATGTTCTCGGATCTACCACATCATTTTCAGGTATCAGAGAAAGAGTCCACGATGAGTGTGAGTCAAGAAATTTCTCATACTATATTCTGGAGAGAGTGGCAGTCCTGAGAATGGTTGAGAGAATAATAATTTCTGTGCTCAAATAACTTTTAGGAAAGGCTGAAAACTTAATCTCCCTTTTAATGATGCAAAAGAATGGTAAATATAAATGAAAATTCAATTCACATTTAATTGAAGAGATATTTTCCTTCCCTCCACAAATTTGGAAAGCACTGATTTAGAAAGATACATAAAGTGTCTACTGTTCAGTCTATAAGAGTGAACATCAACCTTCAAGTAATGGGGTATGATCAAAGGCTTCCAAGCAGATGGGAAACATGCATTAAGTGTCATTAATAAGATAATCTAGTAGCTTTGGAATGTGGTATAAGAAGGGGAAAAACTGGAACCTGGAGACTGGTCTGAATTTTCACTCTAAATTCATTCTACGTGACTTACAAAAGTATTGGAAGTTTTGTTTGCTTCCATTATATATTTTTTTCTTTTAACTGTGGACCATGTCTTTTAAGTAAAGTGCTATTTAAAGTCCCAATAAATAAAGATAAAAGTAAAACTGATATGGATAATAGAAGAGCAAGAGCAAGTTTTTGAAGGGCAACAAACATTATGTACAGTTTATAGGTTCTAGAAAAGAATCAAGGACTAGTAAGAAAGGTGTAACTTTACAAGGGACATATGACATAATTTTCTAGTTGCAAAGGTCCATAAACTAAAAGTATCAGAAGTAAACTAAAAGTTACTGAAATAAAATCTCAAAGAGCTAAAATTATGTTTAGGTCTCAAGACTCAATGGGTCTAAACCAAGGCAATATTCCCCCTGACTTTGTGGGTGTCAGACTTTCTTTTAAACTTACGTGAAAGTAAAGGAAAAAAGAGATGAGTAACTAAGACTTCAAAGCTATATTCTTTGGCCTGGCATTATGAAAACTAGCTCAGCTTGCTTAATGGCAGTTCTCCCAGTCAGCAACTCTGACTCTGTATCAATGCCCAACTCAACAGTTTTCATATTACCCTCCTGTTGAACCCAGTGGACTATTTTGAGCCATGACACTCAAAGGAGAAATCCCTGCCCTTCAGGGATTAAAATGCAACCATAGTCAATTTAAGTTTAACTTTTGTAGGCTTCTAATATCAGAATTCCTCCTCATCTTACTTTCCTGTTTTCTTTTCCTGTTGTTCTCTCTTTTTTTTTTCAATGAAACTTCCGTATTTCATTTTATTTATTTTTTAATGTATATATTTTTATTGTTATTTTTATCTTTTACATTTTGTATTCCCCTTGGGTAACCCATCACCAATTCACCCATCATCCATCTCCGTGGTCCCTTGTGTTCTTTTCTACTCCATTTTGCGCCTTATCCTCTCCCCACCCTTCCCACCTGCTGAGTGTCTCTCCTATTTGGTTTCCTTATAGTCCTGTTATAAGTGAAACCATTCGATATTTTTCTCTTTCTTTCTGGCTTATTTCACTGAGTATGATCCCCTCTAATTCCATCCATGTCGCTGCAAATTGCATGTGTTTATCTTCTTTGAATGCTGAATAGTATTCCGTTGTGTATATGTACCACATCTTTGGTTCCTCAAACTGCTAAAAATGGAACTTCCATACAACCCGCAATACCACTTTTGGGAATCTACCCAAATGACACAAAAACACTAATTCAAAAGGATACATGCACCTGTATGTTCATAAGAGCACTGTTCACAATAACAAAGGTATGGAAGCAACCCAGATGCCCAAAAATAGATGATTGGATCAAGAAGATGTGTTCTCCCTTTTTATAGTATCTCATTAAATTCAACTTCTGGAATTTGCACATTACCATAAGATTCTCAGAGAAAAAATAAACACAAACAACCTGACATAGAAAATTAATTTCATCGTATTTTTAAAGTCAATTGGACTTTTATTTGTTTGTTTTTAGTAAAGGAAAATCAAGATAGTCACAAAAGGATAGTCTCAAAATGAGAACCACTTCTGAAATGCAGTCTGATTTGACTCTAGACAATGTGAAATGAAGATTTGGATTCTTGACTAGGCAAAACTTGGCATATAATGTTTCCTCTAAGCAGATATTTTAGATTTCCAGCTGAGCACCTATGAGGCTAAAATAAGGGCTACAATGAGTATATTGGTGCAGATGGTTCAGTTTAGCCTTCTCTAGCTCAGTGTTCCTCGTGTTTTCACAAAGAAGAGCTAGAGTGGAATCCAGAGAGGGAAAAGGCATGCCTTAAATTGATTAATGAGGTGACCAAATCTTTCTCCATTTAATTTTTATATCTACATTTCCCATTTTATTCTCATCCCACCTTCAGAAGAAATATCAGTTTAGGGAGAAATGTCCCCTACTTTTGGCATCACTATCTATCTATTCCTTATAGTAACAAACTGGAACTACCTCTTAAAATATGTACTTTGTACATACATACATACATAATGTACAAAGTACATATTTTATTTTTCAGTTAGGAGCCTTTCTGAGAAGTTTGAGGTCAAAAGGTCATAATCTATTTTCCTTGATCACGAAAAACCCTAAAATGACAAACTTCGGTTTACCTTTACATTGTGTAAAACAGATTTATTAACATCCTAAGGAAAAAAACATAAGGAGATGTCATTGTTTGTAGAAAAATATTTAGAAAACTACAGGCTAGTGAAAACGAGTGATTGTAAGATCATTTTGCTTCCATCTGTGAGAGAGCCACTACTTAAGCAATCCATCAATATTAGGGAAAAATCATTTTATTAAAATTATTTGTTTTATTATCAGTGATTTCTTTGAATTATTTTTTTTAATTTAAGTATACAAATCTATGCATGTGTGTACATTTTAATATTTCTATTTGCAACAAAAATAATGATAATGATTGGCTTCATATGCATTACTATTCATTTAAGAAAAACCTGACTTGATTAAAGAAAACACTATTAGAGGTCAAATCCTACCAGAGCAAAAATTTTGTTTAACAAAAGATATTTAGTCATAGTGTGCCAAACCAATACATGAAGCGTCTAGTACAACAAAATTCAAGAACATAAAAGAATATTCAAATAGCCTTTTGAAATTGAGACCTTACCTGTATTTTGACACTCTTTAAGTCACAGCAAACCATATCTATCACATATATCCATCCATTATTTTTCTGTTAACTTATCTTTAACCCCCAAAATAAAGCAATCTAACCATTATCAAAACAAGATCACTTACCATAAATGCCTGTTGAGATGCAAGGAAATGCCTGTGAATAAGAAACAAAAATAACAATAAATTTTAAAGGAAAAAGTTTGATCCCAACATCATGTATTTCACCCTCTACTTTGCTTGATAATGGGATGCCCTTTAATCACATACTTAAGAATAGGTTAACCTGGAAATCATCATATTTAATTAACTAGAAACTTTGTCTTCTCAGCAATTACAGCAGTTCAGAAGAGCTAAATTTTCCAAAATGTTGTGAACCAATTGATAACCATAGCTATTATTAATAAGCTAAGTCATAAAAATAAATATAAAAAATAAATTATATCATATTAAATTATGAAATAAGTTATATCTAATATAAACACTCAAATCATCTCATCACTTCCTGTTTTGCCACATTTTATTATCTCTGTTCTTGAGATGTTTTATGACTGTAATATATGTATAGTAGAAATGATGATACACTACTGAACATCTCTTTCCAGCTCCATGTTAAGTGATGTCATATTGGTACCTGAAACCTGAAAATATCAATCAACATTCAGATTGGACAGTACTTGTCGGTCAACTGATGTCAGAGACCAGCTATAATTACAAAATTTTGATAAAATTTAAAAGCGTTTTTTAAAGAATCAATTGGCTTACATAATTTAAAATTTACTGTTTATTTTATTCTTATTTGTAACTTGTGTGTCTTTATATCAGCAAAATTTATAATAAACTTAGACATATACCTACTGAAATATTTTGAGTGCATTTTTCAACATTTACCTACACACTACTGCTTATACCAAATTCTACAGACTGATTGCCCCAAATTCATACATTGAAGCCCTAATGTGATGATATTTAGAGGTGGGGGAGCCTTTGGAATCTTGCTAGATCATGAGGGAGGAGAACCCATGACGAGGTTAGTGTTTCTATAAGAATAGAACTGGCAGTCTCTGCCCGCTTGCCTCATGAAGGGACAAGCAGCAAGATGGGTATCTACGAAGCAGGAAATGGACCCTCATCAGACAACAGACCTTCATCTCAGATGTTCCAGCCTCCAGAACTGTGAAAAAGAAATGTTTGCTCTTAATTCAGACTATGGCAATTTGTCATAGTGGTCCTAATTGACCAAGACATGGATTTTACTTAGCAATGTTTAACTTGGTTGAAAAAGTGAATGAACAAATGTACATATGTAGTTAAGTCTAACTTAGGTTTTCTGACCGGAAGTGATCTAAGTGTGTGACAATGATCTCTGACAATATATGTGTGAATTTACTCAAATTGTTTTCATCTTTGTGGTCTTCGTATTTTTTAAAATTAATTTGCTTCTAGTTTACATAGTTAGATAATTCTATAAGTACAACACACCTCCATACAAATTTGATGGTATCTACCACATACAGATATGCTGTAAGAATTAACAACAGCATTTTTCAAAAGTAACTGAACTGTTATAGGAAATCTTGAAACTGCAGCTGTTTTTGACTAAAATAACTAACATTACTGTTGTGCTCGCTAATAATGAAATGTCTCTTTTTTTTTTAAAGATTTATTTATTTATGCATACAAGCTGGGGTACAGGCCAGAGGTGTGGGGTGGTGAGAGGGTTCACCAGAGACAGAGTGGGGAGCAGAACAGGTAGATCAGAAATACACTGCTGAGGGGAGCAGCGGGTGAGGCAGGAGAGGTCTGCCGCGCCATGTGGGATTCTCCCCGGCTGGGCATCGAAACCGCATTCGCGCGCTGCTGACAGCTCCACAGCGCAGCGCTCAACCGCTGTGCCACCAGGGAGGCCCGAAATGTCTCTTTTTTCTTCATATCATTGGGTTAAATACATATTAAATTTTATTTTCCTTGACTTTTCCACTTTTATAGACTACATGTTTATTCCTTTTACAGGGTTGTTTTATTTTAAAAGTCACCACTTATTTCACTTTTTTCTAGGATATTTGACTTTAAATTCACCTGTATATCTGCACAGTGGTTCATAATTTTTTGTTCCTTGATTAGCAAAGGCTACTATTTGCAACAAGAAAATACAAGTTTCTAAAACAGAGCAGGAGCTCATTTTCATCTGAATTACTGAGTTAATTTTTGATTCCTTGAGTTTTCTGAGGTGTCCGTAAGATTTGAAGAATATTCTTGAGTGATTCCATCCATCCCAAAATAAAGAAGCTTAAAAAGGCAGTGTGAAGCAAGTTCTCCTGAAAATACTGCAGTGTCTTTGTTGTCACCAAGACTACCAATGGGTCTTACAGTGAGTGTGAAAATCAACAGCAAGCTTACTATAAGCAATTTGTTCCTAATAGTAAGGGCTCGGAATTCAGGAATTTCTACTTAAAAATACAAATTAGAGAAGATTCCCGGTCATCCTGCCAGCTCACATGTTCTATTGTACTTTTTAAATGAGGTAGAGAGAGGTGAGTTTATAGCTCATGCCCCGGGAATTCCATGGGATCAAACTGAACATATAAACATCATCCATCTTGTGCTTGCAGTAGAGAAAAAGAAAGGTTTAAGGGCTGCTGCACAAAACCATTATGCAAAAACCAGAAGATACCACAAGGTTTTTGACAGGCAAGTCCATTTTAAATCCCACCTGGGCATTCCAGTCCATGAAGTTGAGCAGTTTACTTCTCTCTGAGCATGAGTTTCCCCACTAGAAATGGAAACTATGAGACTCTCCTCAGAAGGACTGAGGGGGAGATTAGGAGTAATAAGGAAGACACACTGTATGGCGAGTAGCAATCACCCTATAAATGCTCACTCCTATGGTAGATGCTGTGGTGCCCCCAACTTCCACTTCAAGGAGGGATTTGTAGGCCCTGAGTAGGGCTTTCCAACCTTGATGCTATCGGTATTTTCTACCTGGTGGCCATTTTGTATATTATAAGATGTTCAGCAGAATTCCTGGTGCATCCTCTTGATGTTAGCAGCATATCTGCATTTACAACAATCAAAAGTATCTCCAGACATTGTAAAATATTCCCAAAGGGGGAAAAATCACCCTTAAATGAGAACCACTGCCCTTGACTTCAGTAACTAATCAATGTAATGTGAAGAGCCCTATCTGTTCCAGAGCTTTCCATGGGACAATGCACGGCCTGCTTCCTAGCTCATCATTCTCTCTGTCCACCCTTGCTTCTTTCTCTCTTCTTCAGGTATTGATCCCAAGGGAACATCTTAATAAACACCTGTACCCTAAAGTCTGTCTCAGAGTCTGCTTTCTGGAGAACTGATCAAAGTTAAGTACTTTCAGCTTCTGAGGTCTGGTTGTGTGACTCATTCTCCCATCAGATCTCGCAGAAGAGAAAACACACTGAGCAGTTAATAGTAATTTTCATTTTCCTCAGCTCCCAGCTCTATCTTGGAATCAATCATGCAACTTTGTAATTGAGTCTGAATGTATCAACTGCCTTGTCTGTTCCTAACAAGGACAAATAGCTTCATTTGAAAATGACATTGTTGCCTTGAATGTGAAGGCAAATGGTCATGTAATGGAGGATGACTTTTGGAATATTATTGCATTAATTCAACCAAAAAGGCAATGATAAAGCAGAGATGGAAATATAGTATCATGGGGGAAAAATCATTTTATGTAAAACAACTTTGCATCTAATTCATTCAAGCTAAATCTCCCCCATTAATCATTTTTTATTACTTGAGAGACAGACAGACAGAAAGACTGGAGAGAGACTGAGAAAGAAAGAGTGAGCAAGTGAGTTCAACCAAAGGATTTTATAGCACATAGACTGTGTTCTTTGCCATAATAAATTTCTGATGGGGCCACCAGAAGTGAGTAGCAGGGGATTTCTTTATTTCAAAGTTGTATTTAACATGAACAACTCCCACAAAAATCCTCTCCCAGGGAAGAATGATATATTATACCAAAACCCAAACCAATTAGCCTGCTTTGTTTTAAGTGCACATAACTCAGGAGTCACCTGTAGAACTTGGGGAATGACATCACCAGCCCTACTTGTAAGACTCCAAATTCCCCTTCTAGCTAGCCCCAGGCGCAGGAAGTCTCCATGCTAAACACATCCAAGCAAACAGTCATCAGAAACTTGCTTCACAGCACTTGACTTTGAACCTTTTTTTTTTTTTTCCCTAAGTCAGCAAGCACTTGCTCTCTTGGGGGAAAAAAATAATAAATTGAGTTGGAGAGTAAGAGTGGGTTTTTCTTTTGTGAAATTATAGATTGGGTCACCACCTGGAAAATATTTCCTCATCCCAGCATGTTGGTTTCAAGTACATTTGTAAAAACACTGAAATCCTGAAGGCTGTGGAATCTGCCTCCTATTGTCTGGAATGTCTGTCTCTACTTATCCCTTTTCTGTCTCAGTCATTTGAGGGGAAGGGAGGCAGTGCCCCCCAAAGTTCTCTGTGTTGACAGTAACAGTCTCTAAACCAAGGCAATAAGCCCTAAGTCAATATCATAAGCACCCCTTACTTTTTCTTGACCCTTGGTTCTGGTATCATGCATTCTTACAAAGCACAATTATTCCTTTTTTCAGCATCCTTGGTCATTACTATCCACCCATTACTTATGCAATACTTCATGATCTTAGTAGGACTGACTTTATCCTCAGCTCTTTAGAAATGGGTGGACTGACCTAAGTAAGTAGCACACATTCCATTTAACCACAAGGATTGAATTGGATTAAATTGTTGGTGTAAATTAATTGTAAAGTTAATCTAGAATCTTTCAATTGCTAAGCCAACATTTTATTGTTTAGTCAGTTTTCGATTTTTTCCATTATTTGCAAGTAAGAACATACTACACCTCAGTTTTAAGTGTTTTTTTTAAGATTTTTTTTTATTTTTGCGGACAAGCTGGGGTGCAGGCCAGAGGTGTGAGGCGGTGAGAGGGCTCACCTGAGACAGAGTGGGAAGCAGAACAGGCAGAACGACCGAAATACACTGCTGAGGGGAGCAGCGGGCGAGGCAGGAGAGGTCTGCTGTGCCATGTGGGATTCTCTCTCCCCTGCCAGGCACCAAACTCGTGCAGCTGACAGCTCAAAAGTGCTGCACTAACCCGTTGCGCCACCAGGGAGACCCACTTTTAAGTGTTTTTAATTATATATGACATTTCACCTAATTGAGGAAGTCGTCAATTGTAGGAAATACTATTTATTATTTTGTACTTTGTCTACCACTAAGAAGGAGAAAACTCTGTAAGTTAAAATTTAACACTTTTTTTTTTAATCATTTAGGGTTTTCATTGTATACTTATTGAAATTCAGATTTTGGACTTACTTAAATGATTTCTTAAATCACACTTCCTCTAAATAACAGATTTAGAAAAAAAAATCAGACCAACTGGTTAAGGTTTCCTCAATGTCCTTACATTCATAGTGTAGTACTTCTGAATCGTTTTCAACCAGAGTCACAGATAAGACTTTCCCAATGTTATCCTCTCAAGAACAGCATAGTAGATCCAGTCCATTGGAAGTTCTCCACTATTAATAGTAAACTTTTCCTCTAAGTCTCTAACATTTTCTAAACATTTTGAAGGTGACTCCTTTTATTTCACTGCCAACCAAGGTTTTCAGCCAAAATACACACCTCTTCCTCAAATGACTCTACTTCGTTGACTAGATAAAAGCCAAGGGGTTTCATTTTAAAGTCTGCTGCTACCCATCCCATCTTCCAAGAAAGACGGCCAAATGGTGAGTAAAACCTCATCATAACTATGCTAAGCTATAAAATATCCCAGACTATCTGAGACATTGTATTTTCAAACAAGTTAAAATATGTGTCTTATAGACAAAGCAATTCAGGACACCGTTCTTTACCTTTAGATATGATCAGCAGAGTGGACTGTGCCATAGTCCCCTTACTAGTGATACAGTTTAACTGAGTATTTCCTAAACTGTGAAGTCCCTGACTTTAGGAGTATGCAAGATAATTTGAGTGGCAAACAGATGAGCATTACACATTTCAATGTAAGAACTATTTATTATTTTGACATACTCCATTACTACACATTTATCCCTCCTCCTATCCATATCATCTGCATATGCTTTTGCTGTTGCTCTACTAGAAATTGTCCCATCTGTCTCACCCGAACCTGTGACTTGTTTGGCCAATGAGATAATTACAGGTATGAAATTTAGGTTTGAACTTTTATACCCCTGACCTTGGAGAACCATGGGAAGAGCATGGCAGGAGAGGAGCATACCTAGTCCAGAGAGGCTGGAGACAAGTGAAGCAGATCTGCTGAACCCAGACTATATTACTTCAACTTAACCAGCCCACAAGTGTGTGTTGCATGTTGCATGTTGCTGAGTTTTGGAGAGATTTGCTACACAGAATTTCTGTACAATGGCAATAACATAAATATGTTAAAATTCTAAGTTATTATCATGATTATAATGAGGGATACTGGATTTCCACTGATGGTGATGAACTAGTTTTCTTTGAAAAGTAATTAAAGGATACTAAAAGTAACGAATTGGATACTTATATTAGAAGGTGAAATGTGAATGCTTAATGGAAATATTGATGTAGAAAATAAAGGTTTGAATTAGAGGGCAAAAGCCCAGTGCCTCAGTTTCTCCATCTATACAAACTGCAAGAGTTGAACTGCGTGACTTATTCAGCTATTACATTTTATGATGTCATAAAATGATCTCTTATTCTTCTTTGTAGCTCAGGAGAAAGGTGACAGACAGGCAACATTATAGCTTACTGGATGCCTCAGTGTTTAGATATGAGATGTAGCAGTGTGGCACCAATAACCATTGTCATTCCTGAATTACTGCTGTATCACTAGAGTTAGGACTCTATGCACATTATCTGATTCATTCCCATAAATAGTCCTGTGATAAAGAACATAGACATGTTGCTGTTACTCTACTAGAAACATGGAGCACATGTTCTATAAACATTAGGAGAGTAAGGCCACTAAAGCAAACTTGCGGGTTTGCTTTAAGGGTTATAAAGCAAAGAGGGGTTTATTGAGGGGCTTATTTATTATTTTGTGTAAGGAACAGTTGATTCCCTATTTGTCCTTAATATTACATATGCAATAGATGAAAACTTTCTTAAAAGACTCAAACAAGACATGGGCAGGCAGACAGCAGTGAGAGCTTCCTCATGCAGCCAAGCTTCTCCCTGACTCTGTTTCAGCCAGGACACACTCTCCTCCACCGTCATGGTCAGTATTGTGGTGAGCATCACACCACTCCATGAGTTTCATCTTGAAGCCTAAGTAACATTGTGTCTTTGGCCTGATATCAACTCTCTCTAATCACTTCCCATCATACTTTAGTAAAACCTGAAGTCATATCCATGGCCTCTAGGTTCCCAGGATCTAACTCCCAATGTCCTCTCCATCCTTCTTTCCTCCCATACTTCCCCTTGTCACATAGTTCCAGCCATGCTGACCAACATTTTTTGAAACACACAAAGCACACATTTGACGAGGGGGTCTCGTTGACTTTCTACCTTCTACCTGCACATCCATCTTCCAGATACTTTGTTTTCTCCCTCCTTCATTTTAGATCTCTGATCAAATGTCACCTCCTCAAAGAGGCTCTTTCTGGCCTCTAGCTAAATTACTCTCTCTTCCCTTATGCAGTTTTGTGTCTCTTAGGACACCTACCACCACCAGACATATAGTTTGGTTTTTTTTTTCCCCTAAATTTCAATTTTTCCCCCAAGTCCCAGGGCCATCAAAACTCCATGAAGACCTTTGTTTTGCTTACCCTTGTACTATCTTCACCTAGAATGGGGTCTGGAACTCAAAAAATATTTGTTGAATGAACCTGGTGTATGTAAATATATGTACTTTTTCCTACAAAAAAAATTGAGCAAATATTGTGTTTTATGTCCTAAGACTAGGTTTTTTTTTTTTTTTTTTTTCATGTTCTAAATCTTGGAGATGATTCAATGACAGTATATCTGCCTCATACTTCTAGTGTCTGGTACTATACTCTATGGCATGGTTACAATATATGTTTATTTAACAACTGCCACATTGATAAACTTACAGGTATTTTACAATATTTTCTGCAGCAACCCTGTAACAAGCAGTCCTGATTATGCCTTTATGTAGTTCACATATTCTAGTAGGATCCATTCCCAGAAATGAAATTAACACATGTAACCACTGGGTTAAAGGAAAAGTATCTTTTAAATTCTGAAAATACAAGCTGCTAGCTCTAAAATTTTCTTTTTTTTCCCAATCTCTTTAACAGTAGCATCAAGAGTTCCACATTTTTTATTTTTATATAGGTGAACAGAGCCAAAGGATGCTAACTCTTTAACAAATTGCCCTGATAAATGTAAATACTACCAGTGCACCTCCCATCCTAAAGCTAAATAACCAGCAGGCCAAGGTGAGTTAAAGGAGATTGTGAATAAGATAACAAGGAAATGGCTGGTGAAGAGTTTGGCTTGAACTCTGCAAGTTCACCCAGGCACCATAATTATAAGCAATAACTTTGTTTTTGTTTTCTTCATTATACCTTGGAAATAGCTGTCATAAAGTCATTTATTGCCAGCTGCTTTCACATTTATAACTACAACTCCATGCAGTATAAAACAATCTATTACATAGCCATGAATAGTAGCAGTCCTCTTCCAAACTTTATATTTTCTAAGAAGACAGCTGGATTAGTTCCACCATGAATTTATTAGGATGTAAAATGTTAGAACCAGCAAAGGAAAAACTTACATTTTGCTCAAACTTGCTTTGTGATTGGTAGGAATGTTTTACTGTAAACCATACATATATGAAAACGAGAACAGATCTCTATAATTTGTTCACTAAATCCAAAACAATGTGTGTTCTGTCCAAAATGTCTACATTTGTAAACTCTTTTTGCATAGAAACAAAGGGGATTAATGTCAGTTTAAAAGCGGGGAGGAGGACCTCATATCAACAGCAAACCAGCTGTTCAATATGAAAGCTCCACTAAATCAAAATCCACCTAAAATGATGACTTTTCAATAACCTTAATCACCTCCAATTTTTTAAGTATCTTCTCTTTCTCTCCCTTATAATTAAGTACACGTATGAGGTATATTTTGCATCCCTGCACCAAGTGGTGGAGTATGTGTGGGGATCCACTTAGGTCCCATTTTCCTGTGCAGCGTCCAAGATAAATGGAGATAAGAGTCAATCATTTCAGATCCCCTTGAATTAAATTAAACACTTGAGACTGAGGGCCTCCCTGGTGGTACAACAGGTTAAGTGCAGCACTGTGGAGCTGTCGGCAGAGGCAGCGCGAGTTCGATGCACAGGCTGGGGAGGTTCCCACATGGTGCAGCAGACCTCCCCTGCCTCACCTGCTGCTCCCCTCAGCAGTGTATTTGCTCCCCACCGACTCTGGTGAACCCTCTCACCACCCCACACTTCTGGCCTGCAACCCAGCTTGTATGCATAAATAAATAAATCTTTTATTAAAAAAATTAAAAGAAATAAAAACACTTGAGACTGAAATGCCCACAGCTCAAAGTCATTGCCCAGACCTAACTGTGCCAGCCAGGAGGGGCTACTAGCTAAAGAAGGGAATGACAAAGAGGAACCCCATGCACATGGGACTAAGGGATGAGAGTGCTGGCTGAAAGAGCACAGGTTTTCAGGTGGGAGTTCTGAAGGTCGGGTTTGGAGTTTTCCTCAGCATGGCTGTAATGGACACATTCGGTGGCTGTTCCTGTTGATTTTCACCTCAAAAGTTCCCACTTGTGGTGTGTCCTGTACACAGTCAATGGCACACGACTGCCCTGGGACTGCCAGAACTCACTTGCCAGTGTATTCGGGAATCACTCCCCCATCAGGGGGTGCCCTTAACTAAAGACTGATAAGTGGGCTGTGGGCAGGTATAAATACTCACCCTAGTGGGAGCAGTTCTGAGGTGTGACCTTCACAGTCTGGGGACCATCAGTGAGGAACTGCTGTCCCAACCTCAGGTTGGTCTGACAGCCTCCTTTCTATTCCAGTCTCAGCTCTTCACATCCCCCGTTGATCCTTACTCCTCTGAATTTTCTCTATAAATTCCTTTCCCCTAGATCCTATCTTGACTTGATATGGTTGACAGTAGAACCGTTAAAGTGAAAATAAACCTAGGCGTTATTTTGGGAGATCCTCTGAGGATCAGTCTTGGTAAGAGGGAAAAGGAAAAGTAGGCAAATCCTCACGAAGCTCTGAGAAGGAGTAAAGGGCATCCTCAAATCCATGAATAACTAGAGACTTGGCTTGAAGGCAAGGAGAGACTGCCAAGGACTTGCAATGGGAAGGAAACTCAAGGATTGGCCACAACGGGAAGAGGAGGTGGCCCTGAGACTGTCTTTCCTGCCAAGTGCAAGGGCCTGCTCAGAATTAGCTCCATATGAAAAGTTCCTAAACAAATCCCAGTTGGGGTGACTATCTGCTGGTTTTGAGGCAACATGGCTTCCATAACAATAATTTATATCTTCATATCTCTTTTAATTAGAAAGTTAAAGGTTTCTGACTTCCAGAGGATACATAGAAGAAAACCCTTTAACAGCAAATAACTGCAATCAACAAATACAGATGGTCTCAAAGAGGAGCAGCCCGAAAGTCTTAACAGATTTGACAAGTACTAAGATTATGCACGATACATTGAGTCAGCCATTTCTTAGTCAACCCATGTCTCAGGTCTTCTTCCAGGCTCCTTAATGATCTAACAAATAGAAGAGGCTTTAGAGGGGAGAGAACACATATTCGACATTTTTAATGGAATGACCACGAAAATGGACAGCACACCATGGTATCCTGAAGAATCAGCATTCAGTTTCTTCTCCCTTTTTGTCGTAACAAAATAAATAGGATGAAAGCTACCAACTAGTAAATTCTTATAAAGTGTCCAGGATATTTTCAGTTGTGTTTTGCTCTCTCTAAATAACCACATATGACTGAGAGGAGACATTATTACAACTTTCCCTTGATGAGATGTCTAACCTCCCAGAAGTCAAAGCACTTTCTACTGCATAACAGAGTCAGTGAGACTGGGGGAGGAAGAGGAAGGTGAGGAGAGAAGATCTACCATAAGCTTCCTCTGTTCTTGAGAAAGGACTGGTTAGAGATCAGAATTCTTTTAAAGCATCAATATAACGTGAAAAACCTATAGGAATCAGTTACCAGAGCTAAAAAGTGTAGCAGGGCAACTGAAAATCAGGACACTTATGAACCACTGCTCTTTTCTATTCTAAGCAAAGCCTTTTTCTACACCAAATAATTGTAGACCAGTCTCTGTCCTTACATCCAGCAGACTTTGTCCCCTGGGATGAGATGAGATCCTTTCTTTTCTGTGCTTACTAATCTGTCATAGGCCACATAATTGGAGAGTGAGCAGATTGCTAGATTACCAACACATATGTAGAATTTATGCCTACAGACATTTTGACACCTTTGTTCCAGTCCTTAAAATGTCAGAACATTTTCTACACAAATCGAACATTTCCATTCAGTGCCTCCTTAATTCCATGGTATGAACTTGAACACATCACATAGAGGAAAATAGGGGTTTCCACATGAACACAGGCACTTAAGTCAATGATATGTACAAACACCTGATTCCATGCCATATTTATGGGAGTCAGGTGAGACATTTTTGAGTGTTGCCTGGGGCCTAGACTACAGCATGGTCTGTAAAGAATAAGGACTTTATTTATTTATTTTTTTTACTTTCAGGTTTTTTGATGTTGTTGTTGTTGTTTTAATATATATTTTTATTGTTATTTATGTCTTTTACATTTTTTATTCCCCTTGGGTAGCCCACCACCAATTCACCCGTGATCCATCTCCATGGTCCCTTGTGTTCTTTTCTACTCCATTTTGCGCCCTTATCCTTTCCCCACCCTCCCCACCTGCTGAGTGTCTCTCTCCTATTTGGTTTCCGTATAGTCCTGTTGTAAGTGAAACCATTCAATATTTTTCTCTTTCTTTCTAGCTTATTTCACTGAGTATGATCCCCTCTAATTCTATCCATGTCGCTGCAAATTGCATGTGTTTATCTTCTTTGAATGCTGAATAGTATCCAATTGTGTATATGTACCACATCTTCTTGATCCAATCATCTATTTTGGGACATCTGGGTTGCTTCCATACCTTTGCTATTGTGAACAGTGCCGCAATGAACATACGGGTGCATGTATCCTTTCAGATTAGTGTTTTTGTGTCCTTTGGGTAAATTCCCAAAAGTGGGATTGCTGGGTCGTATGGACGCTCCATGTTGAGCAGTTTGAAGAATTGCCATACAGCTTTCCATAGTGTTTGGACCAGTTCACATTCCCACCAGCAGTATAGAAGAGTTCCTTTTTCTCCACATCCTTTCCAGCATTTGTTGTTGCCTGTATTTTTAATGTGTGCCAAGCTCACAGGTGTGAGGTGGTATCTCATAGTGGTTTTGATTTGCATTTCCTTGATTATAAGTGATGTTGAGCATTTTTTCATGTATCTCTTGTCCATTTGCTCTTCTTCTTTGGAGAAGTGCCTTTTGAGCTCTTCTGCCCATTTTTTGACTGGGTTATTGGCTTTGTTTTTGTTGAGTTGTGTGAGTTCCTTGTAAATTTTTGTTATCAGTCCTTTGTCAAATGTACTGTGTGCAAATAGCTTTTCCCAGTTGGTAGGGTGTCTGTTAGTTTTGTTAATGTCTCTTTTGCTGTACAGAAGCTTTTTATTTTTTTATGTAATCCCATCTGTTTATCTTGTCTTTCACTTCCTTCGCTTTGAGGGATGTGTCTTTCAAGATTTTGCTGAGATGTAGGTCGTGTAGAGTTTTGCCTATATTTACTTCTATACATTTTATGGTTTCAGGTCTTACATCCAGGTCTTTTATCCATTTTGAGTTGACTTTTGTGCAGGGTGTGAAGTAGTAGTCTAGCTTCATTTTTTTGCATGTGGCTATCCAGTTTTCCCAGCACCATTTATTGACTAGACTGTCCTTGTTCCACTACATTTTCTTTGCTCCTTTGTCAAACATTAGTTGC